>CM035807.1:105958726-106213726 GCA_020466095.1 Chlorops oryzae
TCTCTCTCGCTCCCCTCTTTCTCTTCACTTGTGACCAATATTTTAACTGGTAAAGCATTCAGTTGGCCCAGTTGCTTGGGAATTTAATTCGCTGCTTAATAGAGCGTCGACAAGGAGTAGTGTTTGACTAACACTTGCTCGCTTGCCAAGGCAAAGGACACGGACACGACACGACGCGACGCGACGCGATGCGCATCGTTATGTTAACAATGAACGCGTATAAATGATGACTTGCAATGGAAGGCGCAGCAGTGCCAGCATGCTAAGCAGCAGACCATGAAGACATACCCGGCTGCAGGTATTAAAATAGTTAAATTACCTACACACACAGTCACACTATAAGAAAAGAACACAAGTTAACAAAATGTGTGTTAATCTATCAAAAGAAATGATCTATTTTCCCATTCGTCGTGCTTCTTAAAGTGCGACATAACATAGAAATAAAGTCTCCCGATTTTCTACTAATTACTCCGACAATGTTTTTATTTTGCTCACTGCTAAAACAAACCGGAACATCCTCCGTTGCTTTCTTTGATTTTCCTCAAAATGAAATGGGTGTGTTTCACTTAAGAGCGCCGTTACACTGACTTCAGTAGAAAGTGTCCTACACGCACACGTATCCACATACCCCGCAGTAATTACTACTGCTCTCCAACTACTCTCCGACTAGCCAAAAAAAAAAAAAAATACACTGACTACTTGACGAGTAGACCTGGGAGGGCCAATTGTCCGATTTGTACCAGTTTGTCTAATTTTTTAACTACACTTCCCCCAGACCACTTCTTGCTGCTCAAAGTCTAGACAATTCTCATAAATAAAATTCTCTACATTTTGACTAGTCATATTCCGATTAGCCTCAGAGTGCTCCATTTGAGTTAATTGCCCTCATCACTACTGGGAGGTACATTCAACATATATGTATGTATGTGTGTATGTTTGTGTGTGAATTTGTTTGGGAAGAATGTTTAACCATTTGATATAAGTGTTGGCTAAACCATAAGGTGTATCCTCTGCATATATATGCGAAAAAGTCAGTGTCCTTTTTCTCGTTTCCCTGAGGGCCGCCACATCACGTTTTCTTCATAAATTTCTTTTATTTTTGATGCACGACATTTTATTCCTTTGTTGTTGTTGTTGTTGTTGTTGGTGTTGCTGCTGTTATTTATGCCTTTTTGTCTTAAAAATATCTTCATTTTGCAGCCTCCGGCAACGTAAGCTATCAGAACAAATATGAATGACAGTCGCTCCTTTGAGTTTGACAGCAAGAATGTGCCTGCAACTGTTTTATATCTGTGGTTTATGCCGCATTTACGGATGCACAGAAACGATT
The DNA here is from genome assembly GCA_020466095.1 of Chlorops oryzae. NCBI lineage: Eukaryota > Metazoa > Arthropoda > Insecta > Diptera > Chloropidae > Chlorops > Chlorops oryzae. Next base: position 105,960,057 of record CM035807.1, read on the forward strand.
CGATGTGTTCCCAGCAAACATTCTGAGTCGTAAAAGAATCAGATATGACTCCTTATTTGTAGTCGGAGCCCTCATAACGAGCTCCTTTAGGAGTCCAAAATGGAAGTGCTTCGCTTCTTGCGCAGGTCGTCCTATATGAGTATGAAATTATATACTGAATGAGCCCAGCTTCGAGTCATTTTAATGACTTCCTTTGGCACTCAAATCTGACTCTTATTTCCTTTTACATATGAGCCATATATGACTCCTTCCGCACTCATATTTTTGAGCTTAAAAAGACTCAAAAACTTTGAGTGATATTTATAATCGAATGCTTTAAAGAACAATTTTTTGAAAGATACACACATTTATCGGGTTTTACGTCTTTATAAGTAATAACAAATTTTTTTTTCAATGCCCTTGTGTGGGATTTCAACCTTGAAACTCTATTTTTCTTATTTTCTATATATCTCACACTCATTTTGAAATCATATTTCCGATCACTCCGAATATGTTTGCTGGGTTTAAATGCAACGCCGAAAATTCAGGTATTATTCAAATACAAATAATTAAAAACTTAAAAACCATTTTTTTTTTTTTTTTTAGTGATAATTCAGTTTTCCTGAGCATTAAATATTTCCACATTTTTGAATAAAAATATCTCACAACGATGAAAAGTTTTATCCATAGAAAATGAAAATAAATTTGGACCATACAGACAATCAAACATATTTCAATATGACTCATTAGTTATTACTTTCTTATTGACATATAAAATAGCATAGAATAAAGGTAATTTTGCTGATAAATTGTTTTTGTTTCTGATTCACTGACGACCAGTTAATGACGAGTTCATCAAGCAGTCCTAGAGCAGTATGGGATAAACCACAATAGTTTTCATTCAGTAATTGAATTTCAATTTGAGTTTTACGTGCTATGAAGGCTGTAGACATTTAATTTGAATCAGGCGGCAGCACTGAAATATTTTGTGAGTCAACTATCGCAAGCAGCCTCATTGGCAGCAGTAGAGCGGCCTTGAAATGGTGCTTCATGTTTCAACCGATCAATAGATTTCTTAAAATGTTATTTTGGTAGAAACGCTAGCTTTTAATAAGCAGAAGAACATACCTATTTAATTTCAAAGCAATCGGTTCAATAGTTTTGTTTGTAGGTACGTTCCCCGTTTCACAAAATAATGTTTCGAAAAAGAAAAAAAAAAACGCATTTAAAATTTCAAAAGCAGAACTAGTCGCTTGGCGTCAGCAATTAAAACCTGTAACTTTTTAATACAAAAAAAAATTTCTCTGTCTGATTTTTTCACACCACGTTCTCAATAGCTTTCACTATCGTCTTTTACTATCGAATTATGAATTTAAATAATCGATTTTTAACAGTGGTACCAGCAGAATAACCCTTACAGTTTTCTTTTTGGGCAGTTTAATACACAGATACTGGCTACATCAGCAAATAATTTTTAGTGAAATGAAATAGTGAATGATACACACATGTTTGTACATATGTACATCAGAACCACTGAACTACTCGTCATGAAGTATCGTCTGCAGTCCGCTTAATAAATAGTATAAAAAAGCTTTTCAACTTTATTGAAAGTTTCATGGAAAGTGCTTCACAGAAAAAGTCCGCGCTTCTTTTTCAAATGAATTTAAAATCGTGTTAAAATCAATTCGAATCATTTAAGTATAATAAATATTAATAAAACTCAATTAAGGGTGTTATAGTCACGCGAGCCTTACCATACAATACCCGACACAAACATGTTTGTTTGAACATTTCTTTAAACAGGTCTTTACTCTATTAAAATAGAGATTTTCAAGGCCATTTAGGGCCTCATATTCCGATTTTTGTTCGAATATTTTACGAAAACCACCCGATTGCCACGCCCACTTTTCAAATATTGTAAAATTTAATCGTAGCCTAATATATATAAGCTCATATGATAAATTTTTTTAACAGTGTTTCGAGCTTTGTGACAGACCCTAGTACCGGAGGTGCCCCTAATAATGGACCGATGAAGAAAATTTTTGAAGGGGGTTTTTATGACTATAGAGGAAGCTTATATGCTAATCTTCGTTCAAGTCCCATTTGAATTTCGAGTGTAGAAGGTAATTTTCGAAAAACGCCCTTCGGCCACGCCTACTTTTACAATATTTGGAGCTTACTCTAAATGCCCTTAAATATGCTTGTACATATGTATATCAAATTTCATCAAAATATTTCCAAAAATTCAGGTTTTAGAGAAATTTTTTCGATTTTTATTACAGACCCTAGTACTGGAGGTAGTCTCCAAAATTGGTCCGATCGGGTCCATTCTCGAACCTGTTCTTACTCATGTCGCCGTGAGCACGCATACCAAATTTTGTCAAGCTAGCTCAACTCCTTCGATAAGATAACTGTATACACAGACAGACGGACGGACGACAGACGGACATGTCTAAATCGAATCTCCTGGTGACGCTGATCATTTCCATATACATTTTATATGATCGATCTCGACTGGTTCTGGGTGTTACACACAACAACACAAACGCAATATACCCACGACAGAGAGTGTGTCGGGTATAACAAGTAAGCAAGATCAATCGTGTAGTTTGCGTCGTTTTGAAATAGGTTCGTGTTTGTGGTTTCCCCCCGAAAAAGAAAAGTGCTATTGAATCCCCTTTCTCTGAAACTTACGTCATTGATTGAAATTATTACGTTCCATCGGCTACGTTGAGCTTGCTGTATATGTAAATTATTTCGAATATTGTTGGTGTAATGAAATCTTACTCAGAATTGTTGCAAGACTCTATGTTTGCTTAATTGTGTATCGTTGGATTTAGTTAATGTGTTAATGAACCCATTAATGAGTGATTCCATTGGCATTCAAGCAAGTTTTAAGCCAGATAAGTTGTCACCAAATGATCGTGTGCCGAAATGCAAATAATATGAAAACAATCACAATAAATTATGTCAACAAATTTGTTTCAAAAGAAAAAAGTTTTCGAGTCTGTTGCGTTCAAAAATCTCATCTTACACAGAGTAATACCAATACACAAAAAAATAAAGCGATTGAAATAATAGTCAAAATTCCGAACTACTTCACTGGGTACTGTCCCGCTTTATGATTCTCTCTAAGATGACTGACGTGGTATGAAGAAAAGATATTTTCAGTCATTTATTAAAATTGTGTAATTGCATCGAATACGGGTAAATATGAGTTGGACGAATGAGAGTCGATCTGTTGTTGACAGATGATCTGCTGTATAAAAAGATCTTTAAAAAGCCACTGGCCCACACTTAATTAATAAGAAGACAATAGAGCCGTTCAAAGCAATCTCTCAAGAAAAGTGTGACAACCCAGAGAATTGGAAAATGTCTTGTTTTCAGATTTTTTCTATCACAATTTTTATCATAAATTCTTTTTTATCTTCTACGATAGCAAGTGAGCCTTTTAACAATTATTTATTTTCCTTCATAGTTTTATTCAAAAAAAAAAAAAAAAAAAAACCAAAATATTTTTCAAGGATATGGTGAAAATTGTGTTTTATCAGAGGGTGGTGAAGGCAAGTGTGTTCCCATAAAATCATGTGCCGGTGCTTTTGAGCTGTTAAAAGATATATACACGCATGGAGAGGAGGAATCAGAAAATGAAATTTCATCCTTGCGGCAAGCGAAATGCGAATCGGATGATGAAACAGTGAGCTAAAGCAAAAAAGAAGGACCCCATCGAAAAGACTGAAATTCAAAAATTTTTGTTTCTCTTAAAGCCTTTGATATGCTGCGCCAAGAGTAATATTCAATTGAATCCCGATGTTTATAATCATTTAAAAAATCTCAACTGTGGCGTGAGCAGTAGCACCAGAATTTCGAAAGGCCAAGAGGCTGGCCTATACGATTTTCGTTGGATGGCATTGCTGAAGTACAATGGAAGGAAGCGGTTCGCTTGTGGTGGAACACTTATCGATAATCAGCATGTTCTAACCGCTGCACATTGTCTGCATAACTTTGAAAATTTGCCGTAAGTGCTAGAAAGAGATTTTTTCCAAAAGGATTTCTCTCTTATTACTTGTATGTGCTCATAGGATCGCAGTTCGCTTGGGTGAATATGATATCTTAAATGATCCTGATTGCTTAAAGCACGGAAAACGCATGAAATGTCTGGATCCCGTGCAAGATATTGGCATTGAAAAGCACATTATTCACGAGGATTACATATACAAAGGAATTTATGATGATTTAGCCATATTGCGTCTTGAAAGGCCTGTCAACTTTACGAGTAAGTGAAAAAAATGCAAGGAAATTTATGGTATAGAAGGAATATTCACCTGAGAGTTTTAATTTTTTTTTTTGTAACAGAAAGCATTCGTCCGCTTTGTCTACCAATTACTAAGGAGCTTCGGAATGATTTCCCGAAAGAATTCTTTACTGCAGGCTGGGGAGAAACCGAATACGGTAACCGATCGAATGTGCTGCTCTGGACTGCTCTGCCGAATCGCACACCGGATGTTTGCGAGAACTCTCTTGGACTTGCATTATCGGAGGAGCATATATGCGCCGGTGGATCAAGATTCCGTGATACATGCAAAGGCGATTCGGGAGGTCCCCTCTTTTTCGAAAATATATACGTTGATGGCGTTGCACGAGCAATTCAATATGGGATTGTTAGCTTTGGAGCAAAGAACTGTGGTGAAATGAGTTATCCAGCAGTTTATATGAAAGTTTCCCACTACATGCAATGGATAACGGATCATATTAGAGTCTATACGGACTTCATCTAACGTCAGGACCTACTCACCAGCAAGTTTATGTCTACTGTTGCGGCACTTAACAAATATTTGTTCATATTATTTATTTATTTAATTATATAATTTTATTCATATTTATAATAACTAAACATCTAACTAAAGATTTAAGCAAAAATGTGATAAAAAAAAACCGAGTACCTAAGTATAGATTATGTAAGCAGAATAAATGCTAAAAGTTTCTCTCAGAAATTCAACTTCCTCGTTTTCTTTTGGAATTTATCAGGGACGTGAACCGGGTGGAAAATTTGACCGGTTCGGTTCGGCGGTTTGAACCGTATTTTGACTTTTGGATTGGGTCATCAAACCGATTTTTCTAGTTCTTTGAACCAGGGTTTCGTTTCGGTTCATCGGTTCGAGAATTTCTTAAACTGAAAAAATTTGTAAACATGTGTTCCCACTTCTAACGCAATTTTTTACCATTTAGGGTTAAAATTTGCCCATTAAAAAGTTAGTGATGATTACCTTACTCATATTAGAGATGCTATCGATACTAATTTCATCAGAATATCGACTTCGATTTTTTTAAATTTTGGCCTATGGGGTTGGAGGCAAAAATAAAACCCCGAGCCTTTACAAAAAGGGGTTCGGTTTGCGGTTCGGTTTAAACATTTGTGAAAAACTTTCGGTTCGGTTAATGGTTTGGTTCATCAGCAGATAAAAGCGGGTTTTCTGGTTCAAAACCGGTTCACGTCCCTGGAATTTATTTTGTGGAGATTTTTGTTACTTCTCATCTTAGTCAGTTTTTTTTTTTCGCATAGCTCAGATACCTTCAAAAATCTTGTGGCAGCTACCTTAAGCTAGTATAAGGTTCACTCGCGTGATTACTCCTTTTAGCAGACTTTCCATTTATAATAAAAATTGAAAAAAATATTATTTCTTTCCTTGCCCAAACATCAAAGTGCTGAAGTCAGTGGGTCATGGGTCCAAAGATTTTATGCAGCTCACATTTGTACAGAGCACCGGCAGATCCGAGACAGTCGCACCGAACCTGGTGAGTTGACGCTAGATATGAGGATTACTTCTAGATTCGTAATTAACCTTCCACCTAATCATTATGGAAGGACTTGCAAGGAAGGAGTACCTACGCTATCACCACAGTTTCTCCGAGGGTCATCATTAGAGCTCGGATATTGAATATTTTGAATTTTTGAATTATGAATTTTTGAATTTTTTTGCATTTAACTGTGCTTTTTGAATACTTTATTCACTGAATGTTAATTAGACAATTCAAAATTTTACATAAAAGGCAAATCGAACTAAAGCCCAAAATCCAACATTGCGAGAGCGCGAGACGAGACGCACACAAATTTCAATACATTCAATCATATGGTTCAAGCTCCAATGTATTGCACTGCGAGACCTCGTAGCGGGAAAAGTTTGAAAAATTGAATATTTCTCGTGGCGCGGCAATTTTGACAGGTTAATGATGTAGCTATTTTTTGAGTACTCGCTATTGGGTACTCGTTTAAACTAATAAAACAAAAACTGTTCACTGTTCCGTGAAAAAGAGCTTTTAAAATATTTCGCGAGTTTTGCTTCATATTGAAAATGTTTTGAAAATTTTTGAAAATTATGAATTAAAATTTCAACTCAAGTGATAGCGTATAATTTTTATGAGTACTCGGTACTCATTAGATTGGTATTTGGTTCAAATATTGCATTACTAGAAGCCAAATTATGCTATTATCTGCGTGACGTAAAACTCTGATTGGAGATTGAAATGCGTCACGCAAAATATTTTCGTGACGTCGAACACTCTCGCATCGGGCTCTCGCAATGTTGGATTTGGGGCTTAATTTGGAATTTTTGACTGTGAATTTTTTGAATTTTTTTAAATATTTTTTGAATATTCTTTTGAATTTTTTTTTTCATTTTTTTACTTATTCAAATTCCGAGGCATAGTCATCATACATTCTGAACCCCTACACTAAGTAAAGATAGCAACAAGACTGTAACCTGATATGTAAAAAAACACCAAATATTTTATGAGAAAATATTTAAAACTACCAATAAAGGCCAGAAAATATCCCTCTAGATATTGTTCACCATTTTGTTCTAAATCTAAATCGACTCTGATGGCATCTTAATGTCTTTTGCTTTCTTCCTGGTAAATCCAAAAATGCTTCTATTTTTCAATGATAGCATAGTTGGACCCTAAAAAAATATCCTCACCAGTGGCCCAATTGATGGAAATAGCCGCTTATCCATATTGATGTGGAATATTGAATTTTTATATTATATTATAATGTTTTTAAATTCACTTTCGAGGACCTTGGATTTGGATTAATTTTTATACTTTGTTACTTTTCTAGCCTTACCATATTGTATCTCATTTTTTCCTCCTGTAATATTAGCTGCAATCCGGATTTTTTTTCTCTGCTGAAAGGGCATTCTTAGTCCTCGTACAGAAAATCAAAAAAATATTAGGTACTTATTTTGTAATACGTAATTGTTTATGCATATTGAACTTATGTCACGGTTCTGATGGATTCGGAAGTGAGTAAGCCTCGATTAAGCTACAGTCATAGTTTGCGTGTTAAAAAAGAACCTTACTCAATATTGCAAAAATGATAACAACAACTACAGTGGCTCAATAGTGTTTTTAATAAAAAACTAATCTCGAAATTCGAACAATACCCGCGTGTGAAATAAAATCATTTGAAAGAATAAATTTTCGCTTCACTGTGGTACAATTCACAGCAATGCTGTGATAAAGAAAGCTGGTCCTACAACGTCGTTGATATGATTGGGTAGCTGCAGTAATTTCAATTCAGTCAAGTGGTTTTCCAAAATATTCAAAAGCTCTGACTAAGTCACTAGCGCTTCGATTAAGATAAAAAAATAAAAATAAAAAAAATTTATCATCTTTCGAAAATCAAAACAACTATCGCTGCTACGCTTCCGTATAAAACGGCCAGTCCAAGCAGCCGGCTTACCATAAGTTAATAAACAACAGAACCGTTTGCAACAGCTCAACTGAACTCGTTTGAACGAACGAAGGAACGAACGAACGAACGCCGCTTGAGCTTGAGTTGTTGTGAATTCGCATAAAAGAAGCTCGCATTTATTTGCATTGGGGTTCCCATCGCATCGTGTTCATATTATCCATCGAATTGTTCAATAAATTCAAAAAAAAAAAAATGTTTTGGCTCCAAATCGTTGTGCTTTGCCTTTCAGTGTCGTTCTCCTTAGCCGGTGAGTGTCTTTTCAGAAAAGTGAAAAAAAAACTCTTCGTAAAAAAAGACAATCAATTTAAAGAAAAAGAAATTAATTTTTTCACCTTCTTCAGGGTATGGAGAGAATTGTGAAACGCCTTTGGGAGAGCTAGGCACCTGTGTCCCAATTAGATCCTGTGCAGGTGCCTTTGAATTAGAATTGCATATACTAAGGAATGGAATTGAAAAGTCAAAGGATGAATTGTCGTTTTTTCGTGATTCGATATGTGACTCATCGGGTGAAAAGGTGAGTCGTTAGTTTGGATATGCGATGAAAGCTCACTAACTCAGCGTTGAAAAATTTATTCAAATTACTATAGCCCTTAATATGCTGCCAAAATACCAACATTCAAATGAATCCTGTTGTCTATAATCATTTGAGTAAATTGAATTGTGGCAGCAGCAGCAGCACTCGTGTCTCAAAGGGTGAAATAGCAGGACCAAAGGAATTCCGTTGGATGGCATTGCTCAAGTACGAAGGCAAAGAACCATTTGCATGTGGAGGCTCACTTATCGATGATCGACATGTTCTCACTGCCGCACACTGTCTACATAATTATGAGAACCTACCGTACGTGTCATTAAAAAATAAAAAATTCTAATAATCAGGAAAAAAAAAATACTAATTAAAAAAAAAATCTCAATAGAATCGCAGTTCGTTTGGGTGAATACGATATCAATAATAAAACTGATTGCTGGCCTCATGGAAAGTCCATGCGGTGTATGGATCCCGTGCAAGATATTGGCATTGAAAGTTACACCATTCACGAGGATTACACATACAAAGGGATTTATGACGATGTAGCCATTCTGCGCCTTGAGAGGCCCGTAACCTTCACTAGTAAGTGTTGATCAAACATTCAAAAAAAAAAATCATTTTCCCATTTTGGCAATTTTTAATTTGATTTATTTTACAGAATTCATTCGTCCGATATGTCTTCCAATTACTAAGGAGCTTCGGTATGATTTCCCAAAAGAATACTTTTCTGCTGGCTGGGGTGAAACCGAACACGGTAACCGATCGAATGTGCTGCTCTGGACTGCTCTGCCGAATCGCACACCGGATTTTTGCGAAAACTCACTTGGACTTACACTATCGGAGGAGCATATATGCGCGGGTGGAAATCGATTCCATGACACTTGCAAAGGCGATTCGGGAGGTCCTCTCTTTTATTCCAAACTATATGTTGATGGCGTTGCACGAGCAATTCAATATGGCGTTGTTAGCTTTGGTGCACGCAATTGTGGTCAAATGAATTATCCAGCTGTTTATATGAACATACCCTACTATATGCAATGGATCACCGATCATATGGATGTAGAACATTCTGACAGTCAAAATACAAATCACCGTGAACATCGCAGGCATCATGCGAACAGTGTTCACGATCCTCATGCGAAGCCAGACAAAGAAGATAATGCGATCTCTAGTTATGAAGCTTTTCACGATCTTGAATCCACCATTCAGACCACAACTTCTACAATCCCCGTAACCTCCACAATTCCCGCAACCTCTGCAACAACGGAGCCCAGTTTTCAAAGTTCTGGAACTAGCATAAAGGGCAACAGTTTTGCGATAAAAATTCTAATCGCCGTGTTAATGACCTTCTGTTTACGTCGTCCTTGATTGTATGCCAACACGTCTGCAGAAAGGAGGGAGCCTAGTATATAATATAAATAATTTATAATTTATTGCCATATTTATTTCTATTCTAAGTTAGCTTTGTAGTTGATGCTGTGACTGTTATTTAGTCTTAAAAAATTAAAAAAAAAAAAAATGTACAAAATTTATGCAATTATAAGGAATTTTTTCAAAGTTTCTTTTGTTGGCTTTTAATAGGACACAAAATTTGATTTTCTTCTTAGAAGAAGAATTTTTCCATTAAATTATTTAAATTCACTCTCAATGTTGACATAAAGAGGGGTAGTTTGCATGACCAAACGTGTACCTCTTGCTAACGTGCCTGTCAGAAAATATCTCAAATTAGAATATAGCCACTTTTCTGCTCTCTTAATTACACCGAAATGAGGGGAAATCACAAAAAAGTGAAGCAAGAAAAAATCACCAATTCATGCCTTTGGAATTTCACTAGCCACGGGTTAATTTTTATAAATTTAAAAAAAATGTATTTGCTGCATTTTTCGGAGAAGGGACTTTTTTTTTGTCTCATACAAATTCACTTTTATAAAATCCAGTTTTTTATTGCAAAATGTTAATCAATTTTATTTGATATTCCTAATACCCTGATCGATTAGAAACGATACTCAAGTGATTTACAATCGGATTAATTGAAAATTAAATCAACGTTTTGTTCTTAACAATTTTACTACAGATATGTTAATTAAGCTGAGAAAAAATTACTTCCCCGATTGTCATGAATGAAAATCGAAATGCAATTTCAGCCGGTCGATAGATACTCATACATAAATATTTTACTGACAACGTCGACTGATCAATTTACAATTTCAATTTCAAAATAAATCAATTCATCGTGCATAAATCAATTAAAGAAATAGAAAAATCCCCGTTTCGCGGACGCGTTAATTAAGTTGAACTTTGTCTTGGCTGGGTTAGTTGTTAACTAAAATACGAAAATGTCTCATTTTGGCATATGTTGCAGTTGAAAATTTTTTTTTTTTGAAAAATTCATTTTAAATTAAGAAATAAATATTTGCACTTATCGAAGAAAAGAAATTTCCGAAATTCCATTTAACTTACTCTGGAATTCAATAAAGCGATTGAGAAAACCCGCACAAAGACGTCATCAATTTAATCTACACCGACAAAAGTGTGCCTGAAACTTGTTTATCAACATCACAGCCACGAGACCAGAGCATTTGATGACGTTTTACGATTTGTTTACGACTCATGTAACGTGTCGTATGCGACTGTAAGGTCGCCCAGTGAGTGAGTGAGTGAGAGAGAGAGCGTGAGAGACAATTTCTCCTCGGCTTGTACGAATCAAAGTAATAATCGGAGATGTCTCGATGCCTATAAAAGCGCAGTCGAGCAATCAAATCACGATTCGTGATTTAACTTCAGAACGATTAGAACCGATTGGAGCTGAGAGAATATATTTTCAATTGAATTTTCTTTGGTACATACGATTTCAATGAACTGGAAGAAAATGCCAAAGGTTCAATTGATCAAATTCACGGCTGTGATTTGCCTTCTGGTACCATCATCATCCTTAGCAAGTGAGTGTGTTTGAATTGTTTTTTTTTTTTTTTTTGTGTGAAAGTTTTTCATATGTAGATCAATCTCTCAGGCTATGGACAAAATTGTGAAACCCCATTGGCAGAGGAAGGAAGTTGCGTTCCATTAAGGTCCTGTGCAGGTGCTTACGAATTACTACAGAATATTTATAAATTTGGTGAAGAGAATTTCAAAAATGAGATCTCATTTCTAAAGGAATCGTCGTGTGATACGAAGGATGAGACGGTATGTTGATAGGGAATGGTACAACAATGATTTAATAATCTTCCATATACGTGTGTTTATAGCCTCTTGTCTGCTGCCCACGAGAGAATATTCAAATAAATCCTGAAGTTTACAAACATCTTGCGAGTCTAAACTGTGGTAATAATGCTGTGCCTAGAGTTTCAAAGGGTCAGGTAGCTCGATTATTCGATTTTCGTTGGATGGCATTGCTCAAGTACGAAGGCAAAGAACCTTTCGGTTGTGGTGCATCATTAATTGATGATCGGCATGTTCTAACCGCTGCACATTGTCTGCATAACTTTGAAAATTTGCCGTAAGTGCTCGAGAGAAAGTTTTTGAAATGGTTTCTCTCTTATTATTTGTATATCCTTATGTATAGTATCGCAGTTCGCTTGGGTGAATATGATCTTCGAAATGAAACGGATTGTTCGAAACATGGCAGACACATAAAATGCCTTGGCCCAGTACAAGATATTGGCATTGAAAAGTATATCATTCACGAGGATTACATTTACAAAGGCGTTTATCATGATCTCGCAATTTTAAGGCTTAAGAGGCCGGTCAACATAACCTCAAGTACGTTGGGAAGATCATTTTAAACAGCTGAAGAGATAATTATTAAAATCAATATTTTTTTTTCCCCCAGAGAGTATACGGCCAATTTGCCTTCCGATTAGTAAAGAGCTGCAAGCAGGTATTCCGCAAGAGTTTTTAGCTGCAGGTTGGGGGCGAACTGAATTTGGTAGGATTGATTTTGGAGATTTTTCTTTATATGCTGGAAATATGTATAAAAAAACAAACAAACAAATTTTGTATCCCAATAGGAAATCGTTCAAATGTCTTACTTTGGACTGCATTATACGAACGTTCGCAAGCATATTGCGAAGAGTTACTTCGACTGAGGCTATCCGAGGAGCACATTTGTGCTGGTGGCAATCGATTCCATGACACTTGCAAAGGTGATTCGGGTGGTCCGATTTTTTATCCAGACATTTATGTTGATGGCGTTGCTCGGGCAATTCAGTATGGAATCGTGAGCTTTGGCTCATCGAAATGTGGCCATTTAAATGTTCCGGCTGTTTATACGAATGTTACGCATTATATGCAATGGATAACTGATCATATGGTTATCTGATGGAGTATTACCAAAGGAAATTTTCTCATTTCTTCAACAATCATTCTTGTAAATAATTCATCTCCGTTTAGTTATAAGCATTATCACGGATTATCAAAAAGAACTGCGAAATTATAGTTTAGTTGTAAGAGTTCTCTGTAATAAATTTTGAAGGCTAATGCCTGAATAGTTGTATAACCAAATGAACTTCGTATTGTTAATCCATATAAGGGCGATAATGGTAGGGTTTCAGAACAAGCTTACAGAATTTGTTGCAATATTGCTGCATAGAAATCGTTGTGAAATTCAACTAAAAGATTATTGATCTCGTGTTTTTTTTTTCAATAGTTTTAATACAAGCATACCAATTGGAATTCCTGTTCTAATTGAGATAAATTTTTTTTTAGAATTTTATTCCACGCCGAGAATTTCATCAAGTTATTTAAAAGAAAAAGTAATATGATCTCGTGATTGAGAGACTATCGAGTGGGGCAATTAGAGAAACTGTTGGATGCGAGGCCCAGATAAAGGGGAAGTGAGGCTAATCAATGGGGTGCCCACTTTTTTTTTTTAATAAATCTCAAACACATCAATAGGAAAAGTATGTTATTTATTCTCTTAATAATTAATTGTGAATAATTTCAAGTTGATCGAGAGGTGCTAATTGGAAATGTATATATATTATTATTCTCAATAGAATAAGTCATATTTAAATATTTGTCAAGCAATCAATTGATCAAAATTCCCTGATCATGAGAAAATTCTAAATAATATACAATTTATTCAAGGAAAATCACGGTGCAGTTAGTTAGACGACATAGTGACCAGTATGATTGATGAGACTTGATGAAGAATCTAGGAACTATATGAAGCAAGGTCCTAATATATCGGTAGTGATGCGCTACTCAAGGGTGACCACTTTTTCATGATTTTTATAAACATCAGTAAAATGCACATAAGCATAGTCATGTATTCTAACATTATCATCTCAATTTGTCAGATAGCTTCGATATTTTCTAATTTCTTCTCATTACAAATCAATCTATTCTCTCTCTTTTACTTTCTGTTCTCATCAATATTTTTCTATTTGCTATCATTCTTCATATAACATTCTAATCTCATTCTAAGATCTCTATTCATAATATTTCTTCATTCTTCTCAAGTCATGTTTCTGGCGTATTACATCTTCTTACTCTCCTTTACGCTCATTTCTATATCTTCTTAACATTCATGTCTTCTCTCTTTGTTCTTTAGCTTCTCTTCTTCTCATACTCCTTCTTTCTTCTCTCTTGTCTTCTTCATTCTCATATCTTATCTTCTCATCTCTTCTTCATTCTTCTCTCTTCTCTTCTCTTCTTCTTTCTTCTTCTCATTCTTTCTTCTATCTCTTCTTAGCATCTATCTCTTTCTTCTCTTTTCTTCTCTCTCTTTCTCTATCTTCTCTGTCTTCTCTATCTCTTCTCTTTTTCTTCTCTTCTCTTCTCTCACTTCTTTCTTCTCTTCATCTTTCTCATCTTCTTTCATTCTCTCTTCTTCTCTCTCTCTTCTCTCTTCTCTCTTCTTCTCTTCTTCTCTCTCTCTTCTCTCTTCTTCTTCTTTTCTCTCTTCTTCTTTCTTTCTCTTCTCTTCTCTTCTTCTCTTTCTCTTCCTCTTCTCTTCTTCTCTTCTCTCTCTTCTCTTCTTCCTCTCTTTCTTCTTCTTCTTCTCTTCTCTCTCTTCTTCTCTTTCTTCTTCTTCTTCTTTCTCTTCTTCTCTCCTCTTTCTCTCTCTTCTTCTTCTCTCTTCTTCTTTCTTCTCTTCTTCTCTTCTTCTCTTCTTCTTCTCTCTTCTCTCTTCTTCTTCTCTTCTCTCTTCTCTCTTCTCTCTCTTCTTCTTCCTTCTCTCTCTTCCTTCTCTTCTTCTCTTCTCTCTCTTCTCTCTTCTTCTTCTTCTCTCTTCTCTTCTTCTCTTCCTCTCTTCTTCTTCCTCTCTTCTTCTCTTCCTTCTTCTTCTCTCTCTTCTCTTCTTCTCTTCTCTCTTCTTCCTCTCTTCCTTCTTCTTCTTCCTTCTTCTCTTTCCTTCTCTTCTTCTTCCTCTTCTTTCTCTCTCCTATCTTCTCTCTTCCTCCTTCTCTCTCTTCCTCTTCCTCTCTTCCTTCTCTTCTCTCTTCTCTTGCTCTCTTCCTATCTACCTTCCTCCATCTTCTTTATCGCTTTCTCTCTCTCTATCTTTCTCATTCCTTTCTCCTTCCTCGCACCGTTTTCCTCTAGGCCTACTAAAAAATTTCTTTTTATAGATTTATTTAAAATAATTTTTTTTGATGAATTTGACATTTGACAGGTGGAGAAATTTCCCTACTGGGGATTTATTTCACAGCATATTTATATTGAGGAATTCCATGCGATAAGCGAATACGACAAGCTTGTTGATAAAGTCGCTTACGGTTTTTATGAATGAATGAACTATACTGTATGCCTTTGAAAATTGCCAAGCTGGCTAAAGCGAAGAAAGTAGACTGTTCACGTCATTTGAATAATCAGTGACGTTACGTTCGGTTGTAAAAATAACTTGTCGATCAACTCAATAGCGTGCGTTTTCGTTTACGTATTGCCCCAATGTATACAAATTGCTAGCTTTTTAACGTGAATCAATGGGGAATACCCAATGCAAAAGCTTCAGTTAGTTTGGGAAAAACGTTCACTCGATTTTTTATTTATTTATTTTTTATTCCTTTTATGAAAGACAAAATATTTTATTGAAGAAGAGTTTTATTCTTCATCGATTTTTTGATTATGCTTTTTTTTGACTCTTGCGGTTATTGGAATAATTTAGCAACCATGCCATAATTCCAAATGCATTTCATCGCGGCTTATGGGATTTACCCATTCGAGGGTACTTCACATTTCCGATAAATTTTTGTACATTTTGTTTTTTTATTTTTTAAATATTTTTATTAATAGAAAAAACAAAACACTCTTTCAACATGCTCACAGCAAATATTTCGCTTTCATTGGGCAAATACCCTCATCTGCAATCAGCCGAGTGTAAATGGAACTCGGCATGAAGTCTAGATTTTTAGTGTAAAATATGAACTGAATAAATTTTATATTGCAATTTATAGCAGAAAATTCCGCAAAGAACATAGAAACGCAAAACAAGGAGAATGCTCAACAGTGGCAGCAGAAATGTTTTGCATAAAATGTTTTATGCACAACAAAACGAAACGAAACGGAACGAAATGAAAGGAATTGGAAAAATATACAAAAAGAGTAGAGTAGGCAAAAGAAAAAATAGGGTCGGCAACATTGTCATGAGCAGAACTGCATTGGACATGCTTTGGGACTACCACTGTGTATAAAGCATATTTTGGGGGAACTTCTGTTCCGGGTGGACGCCCAAAATCCGAGTCAATCCGATGCAACGAAATATGAACATTTCTTGCCGCTGCTGCTGCTGCTGTGTCTGTAGTTGTACTGTATGAGTTATTGTGCATTTGTATTAGTAATTGAGTATCAGCTTCAAGTGCAGGCAGGCAAGCTAACGCAATGTCATGAATTATGTTGCACGACATGTTGCATGGACTTCTTGCTGCCCCATTGCATTTTGCTGTGACGTCAATATTTTTCAAGCTAATAACTTCAGGGTTACTTAAAGTACAATTGTAGATACACAGACATACGTAAATATGTATGAACATACGTACCCAAAAGAAAAAAAATATCTTTAAGCTTTGCTTTAAAATTTCCTTCAAGCAAATGAAAATGGACGTTACATACATATGTATGTAATATGTTATTAGAAAAGTTTACTGATTGCATAAGGACTCATCATATTCATAAATGCATCTGTGTGTCTATGCGTGTGTTCGACCATGCATAGCAGTCAGGCACGCACTCGCTTGATGCACACATTCGCAATCATGCAAGTCCATTGAAAATGTGGTTTCTAAAGTGAATAGCTACCTAATAGACGTGATTATGAATACATATGCCAGCCATGCCAGCTGGATACATTCAAGTGACAATTTTATAACAGTTTGAGCTTCTTGGTGCCATCCACACGCACATTCTCACATCTCAAGTGTTTAAACTTGTCTTTTACATACATAGCTATCTGCAATGATGTTCGTACATATATCTGTTTTTGTCTGTTGTGTATATATGTATATATGTGTCTGCAACGCTTTCAAACATTTCCTTATGTCCCTATGGTGTGTATACCTTGAGCCACTTAGACATGACCTGCCTAGCCCTTGAAGTGTTTATGCGTATATTTCATGGGGAAAAATTTCTTTAAACATTTTTATTACTTGTTCGCTTTACATCCAGTAAGGCATTTCGATAGAAAAACATTTTTTTTTGTTTGTTTGTTGACAAGAGTCTCACGCGGAGAAGAGAGAAAAACAGTTCAGCATCAACTTCCCACGCCCCCTAGCCTACAAGAAATGTTTCAATTATGAAATGTCCTGCTGTTTAAATTCCGTCTTGTCCTTTTGGTTTAACCTTCTAATAACATATTTTTTTTTATAAAAAAAAAAAAATTAAGACGAATTTGTGGTGGAGAAAAACAAATCTGAAATAATTGTTTATTGTGGTTCGCCGACTGCCACGCCCATAAACATTAATTTTGTTTAACTTCTGCACGGAAAGGCAAAAAAATATTGCGCCAATATTGTTGGGACGCTGCACAGTGGGTTGAATGGGGCCCAAAACGAGGCTTAATTCAACCGAAACGTTTAAGCGACATTTTAAGATTTTCGTATTTTTATTATTATTGCTTTATTTACTTAAAAAAAAACAAATTTTCAACAATATTTAATTGTTATTTCTTGATGGAAAAAAAAAAAATTTAATCCTGTACTAATTGGCGTATGAGCAATGTTATTTACAAAACTTTTGTAGGCAGTTGCATTACGTATACGCCGCATACGTCTCATACGAGGAAAGCAATTTAATGCAAAAACCCATAATTTTGATGTGAGTTCTTTCACAAAAACTGTATTTTCTTAAATTCGCGCAAACATGCACAACTTTTTATATCGAATTTTAAAACATAAGACTCATAATTTTATATGTTTATAACCACTTTTGCACAATTCGTCCCAATTCACTTTTGAAAGTCTTCATGAAAAATGCTATATTTTTAGTATATTAGTGGGATTCAAGCAGGTATGCAATTTTTGCACCCTCGCAAATTTTGCGTTTGTGAAAATTTGTTTGTATGGAAAAAAAATTCCGCGGCCGGGCAAATATTGCACATCAATTTTGATGGGCAAAATTTGCGCCATGTTATCGCAGAACTTTTGCACTCGTTCTTCGCAGGGTCGTTCATACAAAAGGGCAAAATTTTCTGGTGCAAAAATTGCACACTTATATTTGCACAGCTGCTTGAATACCACTATTATATTTTGAAAAAAAAAATATTGTACAAACATAAAAAATTTTTTTTCCCAAACAAAGATAATTACCTTAAATTGAAGCTTCCATGCCGAAATATTTATAAAAAAAATTGTTTTCCTTTTCAAATTTTTTAATGAAAATGACCAAAAAATACTTTTTTCAAATTCGCGGGAAACGCTCACCAAAAAGTGACTTTTGACATAGCAGTGTTGGGTTAATAAAGAATTCATCAAAAAAAGTACTGTTTTGTGATGCAGCCATCCACGCTCTTTAACCAGGTACCAAAATCGTTTATTAAAAATCATTTTGATTTTTTGATTTAATCTTTGTTTTGGGGCCCATTCAACCCACTGTGCGCTGAGTATACCAAACTCGAACTTGACCGACTTTAGCTTTCTTGCTTTATTTTTGTTTCATTTTAAGGATACTTATCATATCCTGTCATGTCATTCAACAAAAAATCAAATCTTGTAGAAATTATAATAAAAATATAAACAGTAATGCTAAATGTATTAAACCCTGAACAGTTCAGTCAGATCCTCTTTTCCTATAAGAATCAAAGAAAAAATATAGGCTTCCAGTTTAACAGAATTTCTTATTTTTATTCTCTGTAGGCAGTTGAAAATCCGACAAAAAAATTTTAATCAAAAATATTCATCAATTTCGAAAATCTCATGTCAATTACTCTCTTCAAAATAATGGAATTTACGCTTTACTCTTAACTTATACCAGCCCGGGGGCGGTTGGGAGCGTTTCAAGTCGCTAAAACAGATCCTCTTAAGCGGCTTACGTTGTAAGAAGTTCACGTTCCTGCACTTATGTACATTAATTTAGCTAAAAATTGCTCACAAAAAAAAAAAAAAAAAAAAAAAAAAAGAAAACAGAAAAAACGTGAGCACAAAACAAAATCCAATTGAGTTAAAGTATGCGTAAAAGGTAAAAAATGAGTTGCACCAAAATATCGCCGAAGCGTAACGAACGTGGCTGGGTACTTTCTTATTGATGAGTGACGCCTCCGAATGGCACAGCATCAATCTATTCAATATCGTTGGATACGCAAAAATTTTACTTGCACGCCAAAAAAAAAAAAAAAAAAAAAAAAAAAAAAGGATAAGCCAACCTCGCGCGTGAATATAATATAATAAAAAAAAGGAAAAAAAATGAACCCCATGGCTCGCATTTTGATAGCGAATTTCTTATGCAAAAAATTTAAGGAAATCTTTTCTCCTTTTAATATGGAAAATAAAACTCATACCCTAATCCGAATGCTCCTTTTTTTCGTGCCTTCAACGGGAAAATAGCAAAAATTATGCGAAAAATTCGTTGTGAGCTTAAAAAGCACAACTTTTTTCCGTATTTCTATGCATGCTTATTCTTGTGTGTGAGCGTGAGTGTGAGTAGGTGTGTGCTTCCGACTCTAGAAAGGCTGTTATTATTAATATATTTTTCTCCCTCTCGTTTAAGTCAAGAAAAGTCCTAAGCTGATTGACGTGCAAATAATGGGTTTTTCTTGGTATAACAGCGAAAAATATGTTATCGCATCAACCTATGTGGATATTACTTAATAAGCGTCCACGGTGAGCATGCAGCATTTAAAAGGATCTAGGTATTCGAATGCTCCTGCCAACTATTTATAGTGAATAATAAAAGTTGTTGCCGTGCTAGTTGAAGAAATTCCTTTGGCAACTTTCTGTGTTTGTCCGAAAAAAAGGAAAACATTTCAAAATATTGATCAGCTTAACCCTTTAATTCCTGGCTTCGTCTCAGAATAATTTCCGATTCGTTTTTCTCTTAGTCTTTTCTGATTTTTGTCATAGAAAAAAAAAAAAAAAAAAAAAAAAAATTGGCATTACAAGGTTAAGAGAAAAAAGTGAGAAACTTTCTTGCTGTACAAGACAATGTTAAAGCATTCTAAGAAATAAAATTTCTGTCGTTACCTCCATTTCATGAAGAGCTGAGTCCCAACTCGATGCATTCGTACTCCACGTTCTATAAAGTACTAAACGGGAAGCTGCCAACCGCCCAATCTATTATGACGCAGATAGTATCTTTATAGCTAATTATTTAATAAAGTTTTTTTATAGAAATGGTAATGAGAAGAAGCCTACTTTTTTGATGAATATTATAAACTGATTTCCATGGTCGATTGACGTCATAATGATCCTCTTTTTTCCCGGGATAGATATGTATGTCGTTCAGAAGGCACCTTATTTCGATAAAGTCAACAAGACTCGATTATTTTAAGTCAGCTCCATATCGATAGTGCCAACTGTCAGATACAGCTGAAATATATTCAGTCCGGTCGAGATTGCCCGCAAGTTTGCAATGGAGTTTCAGTAATTGAGATTTTGTTGCACTATAATTATTTAGGTGTGCTCTGATCTCTTTATCTTAAACACTAATTGAAACTGTTGAATCAAATATCATTGGTTGAATTTTCTGAACAACCCGAACTTTTGTATCTCTAAGAAATTAAAAATTTTCGATGCTGCTGCAAAATCGATTTTGTTTGACGGTGCTCAGGATTGGGGTATCTGGAAGTTTGACCAGGTCGAGAAACTGCTAAGATTTTTCATTAAGAAATTACAGCTTTTGCCGTCCAACACCGCTAACTATATGTTGGAACTAGAAAAGAGTGTGCACTCATTATTTATTAACACTGTCAGTATCCACTTCGAATACATTTTTAGTTTTCTGGCCCTAGAAGAGAATCGGTTTCCAAAGATTGCGGCTGTTGAAACTTTTAGTAAAAATGTATTCTTCGTCCCCGAATGGCGTAAAGTATTTTCTGATTGTAGGCTGAAAAATTTCTGATCATTTCTGAAGCGCTTATTTATATGAAGTTTTTTATTTCTGACAGAACTGGAGAGAGCCCTGTGTCATGAAATTTTATATTGATTTTTTGATCAATAGTCCTAAAGTATCCCGTCCTTCTATTCTAGATAAAATGAAAAAATTTGAAATAAAGGCTGGCAAGTTTTACGATTTGTACCCAACCCTCATTTATGAAGTTAATCCTTATTTAACTGACTACCTACCGGCATAAGTATGCAATCGGTCTAGTGCTACGAGCTAGATTTGGCCTTCTAAACAGAATCGGAAAAGTATCTATTTAAGCATAGCACTCTTGGCATCTGTTCAATTTGTAGATGGACAGTGTCGAAAATACGTATCATTTCATAGGGGAATGCCCAATTTACAATTGTTTTAGACGCAAGGACCTAGGTAATCGAAAGCTGTCTTTAAACGAAGTCATCGCTGTTTAAATGGATCGCAATATAAAACTCTTTATAATTACATCAAAGACTGTTTGAAATAGAAAGAATTAATTACGAATGAAATTATTTAGTGAGGCTTTCTCACCGTGTTGCCAACAACACCAAGTGCTATGCCATGTTGTTCAGTATCTAGCTAAAATTTTTGAAGTCCGAATGAAAATACAATACAATCCAATTCATCCCAATTCTTAACATTCCCGGGGAGGTTTTCTGTGCGGGATTGAAAAAAAAAATCTGCCATTTGAAGCTCACTGGGGATACCAAGAGTTTTGAAAATTTTTAAGCAAAAAACAAAATCACATCCTGTCTTATAGTGATGCTTAGAATACTTCTTCTTTCCGCAGAGAAAAATTTTTTGGGAAAAAACTCACGGGGAATAATTCTTTAGAATAGATCTGATTATATCGATTTAGAATTTTGATAAACATAGTATATCATCATTGTCCTTGTACCAAGGGCCCACCGGGCGTTTGAAAAATGGGGCTTCGTTACCTAAGAAAAAAAAAAAAAAAAAAAAACTGGGGCTTTTGCCCGGTTGCCCATGGGCCTAGTCCGCTCCTGCGTTGTACTCTAAGAAAAAACTTGTTATGAAAAAAAAATAAGATTTTTTTCCCATTTCCAAATGCCTATTAAATATTCCATTTTGCCTCCGTTCAGGTTTATTTTGTTTTCCTATGAAATAAGAGGATGAATTTAATAGCTGCTGAGACTATGTAATCTCCAATCAATTTGTATTTTCTATTTTCTTTATTATTTTACCAAAGTTTTTCATGAATTTTCTATTTGCTCTTTTAGTAATACAACATCTTTCAGGCAGGTTCAGGATAATTTTTTTGTTTTTTTTTTATTACACCTGTTCCGAAGCACATACACTTTAGCTGCCTCTGTTAATAGTATCATGTTCCGCAATATTCAATAGTGTGTCTTACTAAATTGGCACGCTTGATTGCCTTCGAAGTTTATAAATGACTTGCAAAATAAAAATAATAAAAAAATAAAAAATTAAAAAAAAATGATAAAAAAAAATTGCAAATAAAAATCATTTCTGCATGGAATATTATAAACGAAAAGGCAACCTTCAATCAATCACTGACATTTGTAGTTACAAGCAAAAATGTCGTGGGAGCACCTCACACAATCGGGAGTGACTATCAAACCATGTCAGTGTATTGACAGTTTGACAATTACAACGGCAATATATAAAAGCTCACTCAGTCGTCGTCAGTCAGTCAGTGTTCAGCTGAGCCCGACTTCGAAGGGCAACAAACCTCATGAACACACATACGAAAACATCTTTATGGACATAACATATACACATACACATCCGCATACATATATATGTGTGTGTGTGTGTGTGTGCAGGCATACATACACGTTATTAAACAAGCAAATGAGTTTCACGTTACAAGTTGAAAGCTTTAGGGACAAATGAGAACTTATGAAGGAATCAGCGCAAACTATACTTTATGTGTTTGTGTGGCTGTATGTATGTATGTTATGTATTTATGTTTTTGTGTGTCTTCACACGCCAATCGGGCAGCGTTTATTCATTTACACAGCATGACTTGGCACGATTGCAGAAAACTGAGTTGAACTTAGCTTATTAAACGGCAACTTTTCATAAAATCCAATACAAAACTCTGTGCACAACGACGTTGAATTGAAAGCATAAATTGTAAATTAAAGTTTGTATTATGCAAAGGGAAATACGACGGCAAACCATACCATGACATACCACAGACACATACCGGCCGACCTGCAACCACGCCCAAGGACAGCGAGAACTTGTACACTCGTCCTGGCTGTGGGGAGAAGTGAAGCATGGAATGGCGGGAACGGTAGAAAACGATTCAGTTCAGAGAGAAAGCAGAAGGACGATGACGAAGGGCGAAGGACAGAGGACAGAGGATAGAGGACGAAAGGCGAAAGGAGGTGGCGCAAATGGGTAATGGAAAGTGCCAAAAATTTGAGTCCGAAGCATTGATGAAATATTTATGCGATGGCATGAGTATGCAGCAGCTCTAAGAGCGATTGTGGGTGGCCGCTTGTGTGAAAGGATGTGTGGGTCTGTGTTTGGGTCTGGCCGAAGGTTTGTAGGCTTTGTGTTTGCGGTTTTGCTACTCTTACTGTTTATTCGGCACAAATTGTGCTCAAACAAACTTTAACAAACTTTTCTTCTATTCGGACAGCAAATTTCCATATAATTTTGGCAGTCAAAACTGTGAAGACACATAGCGATAGAGAGAGAGAGAGAGAGAGAGAGAGAGAGTGAGAGAGAGAGAGAGAGAGAAAGGGAAAAAGATAGAGAACGTGGATAGAGCAACGACGTTGAGGGAATTTCGAGACAGCAGATTGATGAAATTTAAGCATTTTCTTCGGTTTCTTACTCTCAATTAAATTCAATTGCTTCAAAAATATTTATGACGGGCCATTTTGAAGCAAATGGAATTGTGAATTGACTGGGCGGATATTCGCCGTTTTGAAGTTGTGCAGCGATGTCGAAGGACCTCATAATTAAATAGCCTTAAGAACTGTAATTACGAACTTTTGTTTGCTACAAGGAATATGCTTATAGCATCAAATAAATTAGAAGTTGGTAGGCATAAGTGGAAGTGTTTCTCAGTTAAATGAGCACTTCGAACTCTTGAAGAAATGTTACGAGCAAATGATGCCTAAAGAGATGGCATTGAATGTCCTCTCTTTTAATTAAATTCAAAAGATGTACTTCTTTTTTTTTTTGTTTTTCTTTTTTGGAAAAATAAATGCTTTTCTCATCTCTCAAGTATCCGAATGTCCTTTTTTTTCTCAATCGACTGAATGTCTGTCTCGTTACTCGTGTCTTGTAAGCTTTTGTTCACGAAAGTAATAAATCCGCTCTTAAGTACTGACCTACTCTACTGACTTAAGAGTTAAGCCTTTTGAACTACGAGAAAGTGCAATAAAAATATGTCAACGTCGCTTCGGGACGAAAAAAAAAAGAAAAAAAAAATAGTAAGTACAATAAAAAAGAGAAAAAAAAATTTCAAAATAAAAGAAAAACAATGGAAGAAATAACAAAGATCGCACGAAACAAACAGGAGCATGGAGCAAAGCAAAGCAAAGCAGAGCAGAGCAGAGCGTGGCAAAGCAAGGAATAAATAAATAAGAAGATGTAAGGATTCATCTCATCGCATCGTGTTGGGTCGCGTTTTTATGCTCCTTGCAGCGTTAAAAGTTTACGCGATTCGTTTTCACATTTCAATGCAGACATTTCATTATGCTCGACGCTTGTGTTTGCTTTCAACAATGCCGAACGCCGAACGCCGAGTGCCGCAGTCGAAGTCGAAGTTTAAAGCTCGGCTGCAGTATGGATAGGAAGTGGGCGCGTGCTGTGCTTTGTCAACGCATTCCATTCCCACAGATGAGTGGCGTTTTTAAGTTGTAAGAAAATCTAGCTGTAAGCAGATTACATTGCAGATCGTATCTTCGTTGATGCTCAAAGGAAAAGATATTGCTGTTTGAACCCGAAGGCGATGCTGTCAAGTGAAAATCTAGTCGAGCAAATAAAAGTGATATTGAAGAAACTAATGAAAATCACCGATATGCCTATGTATTTCAATTGAGGGAAATTAAGTGACAGAATCGAAATGAATAAATCGCGATTTGTTTCGTCGATTATGTCACAATGCTCTAGATAAGATAAGATAAGATTAGATTTGAATTGTGTTTGGGACCCAAGTCTCCACGTCACCGCATCCTACAAGGATTATTGTGACTACCCTTTTCGAATTCCATAGGCGAGTGGCATTTAAAAAATCCGTGATATCCCGTAGAGATACCATACCAATCTCCATTGTTGAAGGGGAAGGCGAGGTATAAGGAACGAAGTCTGAGTCTCGCAAGACTCGGCACATTATGTGCTCCGATGTCACGTCTTTCAACAGCTGTCGTCTCTAGCTAAGCCAAGATTCGACAGGTGTTTGTTTACTTTAAAAGTCCGTGTTTAAATTAAGAGAGACACTGGAAGGAAACACATGAGAGTGACAAAGACGAAAGACATTCCATCTCCGTTTTTCTCATGTGTTTCCTTCCAATGTCTCGGATTTTGTTTCCGTGTTTAAACCGGGACAATGTCCAGTAAGAAAGCCTGTAGCAAGTCGAATTCCAGTCCTGTTTAGCAGTAGGAGCTCTTAAGTTCTGGCCTTTGAGAAGTCTGGCTTGAAATCTCTAGCTTGTCTGTGGCCGGTAATGTCGTTCCATTCAGTCTGAGAAACTCCATGACGGAACCCAGAATGGTCTAGGTTCATCAGCTTTCTCATTCCCTTCAAATCCACTGTCCGTTTTTCGCCATAGCCGTAGCCGCTATGGGGGCGAGCCCTTAATCGAATCGATTTAACGAAACCCTTTGCTTCTCACGTTCAACAAGTTCGACCTCCAGCGATGACGGCACAGTCTATGATCGCAACCGCTAAGACGCGCCTCGCCGTTCCGCATGTATTCGACAAAAATCTCTGATCAGAGCGCGCGATAGAAAAACTTATATCGCAGTAGTGAATTTATCACAAGTCAAAAGTGAAGTTATCTGTGTACCGCCACGAAGGCAAGCCTTTTTTCTTTTCTTTAAATGAAAAACATTTTGTCAACTAAAAAAAAATATTAAATACTTTAATCGCGTCGCGCAACCGCCGGCAAACAAAAATTAAAAACCAACAGGAGTTCTCTCACATCTTCATCTTGAATAACAGATACGTCAGCCCTTAATTGTCTCTGACATTAACATCAACTATGCCATAGCATCCAAACGAGGTGGAGTCTGTTTTGGGATGCAGATTCAATAAGAACCAGCAGACATTCCCATACTTATTTAGACGTAATTCTAAAGGAGTAAAGTACCAGTAGTGCTGCTTTGCTCTCAGAGAATGTATCGATGTTTTTACCGTTGGTGGATGTGCCTTCATATTATCTCAGACAGAGTTCAATTGCGTGAATTTCGGCTGAAATACTAAAATTTTGTTTATCAATTTCTTTCTTTAATTTGATATGAAGGATTGGTGTTCTGCGTAAGCAAAAAGTTTTGTTTTAATCCAAAATTTTGTAAACTACTTTAGTTGACGTATGTATGTATGTACGTATGAGTTTAAATCTACACATATAGGTACGACTTATACAAACAGGACTACTCCAGTTTCCAATTCTAGCAGAAAATACCTGGCAGCCTTTAGAGCTTGTGGGATATGTTCGGGAAGCTCAAAACAGGGCTATCGGGGTTTGTTTCGTTGTTTCTCCATTAGGCTGAGAACACACCAGATCAAACGAAACGAAAAGAAACGTTTTCGATTCGTCAGTCAAGAGAAACCCTTTTCTTTCTTAGTCAAAACCGTTTCGTTTTGACTAATCTGGTGTGTTTGCTCTTATAAGGCCCCATGGACTGTTGTTTTTGAAAACGTTTTGTTTCCGTTACGCTTCGTTTGATCTGGTGTGTTCGCAGCCTTATGGGTCGATTGTGAGATTTATTACCTATGATTATAAATAACGATTATTTCTTTTTTATTAAATTTCATTTTAACCTATATACATTTAATTAAAAAAAACATATTGCTTCTATGAATTCGTGCATTTAATGTAACAATTAATAAATCCAACTAAATAAACACTCTGCATTGTGTGTCTGTGTGTGTGTGTGTGTGCTGATTGCAGTTTAAACCCATAAAACAGTGAAACAATAAAAAGCAATTTTGCAGGATATTACGCTTTTGTGTTTGAACCCTTGCTTTGCGCGCTGTCTACCTGTAATCGGGCCAACTGGAAAGTGGAAAGTGGTTTCAGGCGATGGTTGAGCAAACAAAACGTGATTGTTTTCATGAATTTGCTTAAACGTGTTTTCAATTTAATTAATTAATTTTGTTTTTTATTTTGTTCTTGCTTTCGCTTATGCAAAAGCTGTTGTTTGCCAGTTTTTTTTTTTTTTTTTGTGATTAATTTTTGCTCATAGTGCCGCGCAGGAGGACAATGAATCGCTTAACTAAAAACGTCTTTTGTGTAAATAAAAGTTTATTTTCTCACGACGAGATTTTCCATAACGAAAATCTAATTAATGCGGCTCGTTTTATTTTACGCGTGACTCTACGTGACTAAATGAAGTGTTTTCATAATTTTTGTTTTTTATAAGATTTTTTTCCTTTTTTTTTTGGACAGTTTTTAATTATGTGTTCATTAAAATTTGGGTAAAAGTTTTATACAAAAAGTATTTTCAAAAGAATTATTTTTTACTAATAATTTTATTGTTTGAATAAATTTTGCTTGAATGTGGATTGAATTTACGATCGTTTTTATGAAATATATAAATCCTTAAGTGTAAACAGATTTTATGTTTAACTCTAGCTCCTGAAAACACGCGAAAAACTGCCCCAAGTTCGTAATTATACCTGAGTCTACACTCTAGCCACCATGCCAGCTGAGTAAGTAGATACTACATTTGCTTCGAGTTGAGACTTTAAAAACTGGAGTCCAAATCAGAATCGCTGCAGCCTGAGCTTCCATTGCTCTAAGTTCCGTTTATTAGGTAGAAAATGCTGATTCGGTCCTTCGATATCGTGCACTTTCTTCGGTTGTTTTGTCGTTGTCGCAGGTCAGTCTCCGATATTAACTCAGAACAATCGACCCAATTAATAGTGCTGAATCGCATTTCTTCGTTGCTGGTGTCGTTGGCATTTATGCTACTTTCTTCTGCCCATCATTCTGCTTGGTGATCGTTTTTTTGGTCACTGCACGGCCGCTTGTGTGTGGTGTTGTCGTTTCGCAATATCAAGCTCAGTCAATCCCAGTAGTCAGTAGGTCGCCCCCGATATTTGTGACATTCCAAAGTGCCAGTCCTTGATGACTAGCCGTTTCACCTACCACATGAACCTGAAAGAGTAGATAGGCCTCAGCTCACATTTCCGTATTCGCTGCGTATGATTGTTTTTGCTGTTGTCTACTTTTACCACGCATTCTGATCATTTGTCCGTCAAGCGTTTGATAGCTCAGTGGTTCAAACTGTGATTCGACAGCCAGGATGTTCGGGGTTCAATCCCTGCGGGCGGCGAGAATTTTTCCTAAATTTTTTACTTTTTTTATAAATTAGAGTTTTTTTTTTTTTTGTTCAGTAATTTTGGAAGACAAACATTTTCCCCTACATTTTTAAGGTTTTATTATTTTTTTTTTTAATGGTTCATTTTCAACTAAACAATTTTTGGAGTGAAAAAATTCGTTAAATACGTTTCCCAAAATCTGAGCAACGCTAAACTCAACTGAGCATTTTGACCAAGAAATTAAATTCGTTCGTTTAGCGTAATGGTTAAGGCGTTCGCCCAGCGATCTTGGTGGTCAGCGGTTCGAGGCTCGCTGGAGGCGAGAAAATTTAAAGAGAAGTAAGATAAAAAAGATTTAAAATAAAAAATAGATAAACAAAAAAATATAATAATTAATATTATAAATAAATTTAAGAAAAGTCAAAACAAGAAATGAATTTTTTCTTTTTTCTCAGTCGCTGGTGCTAGGCCATTTTCCTGCCCCTTTTCGCTAGCGAAATGACTGGTTAAAGGTGGCGCATAAAAGGGCGACCTGTCCCCGGCAATGAGATCGTAATGTTAAATTCGCCAGCGTCTTGGATAGGAAAGGGACCGATCCCCGACACCCAGTGACTAGTGAAATCGCTAGTGTGGTGGTGGCTCCGCTGACTACTGGGATGTGCTGACGCTTGTTCTTGTATTGTTGTTGTAATTATATCATAATATATAATGGGTGGCCAGTGACGGTGAAAATGAGTGGACATATATGCATTCATGTTTGAGTCAAAACGTAACTCAGAACATCTGGAGTGCCCTGAAGTTTCCAGTTAAGAAATTAAGATCGAAATCGGTGCTCTCCAGAATGATTGAAATTCTCCGAAAAGCGCAATCGTACTTTTCTCTTACCTTAATTGAAATTTTCTCAATTTTAAATTTCCAAGTAGATCACTAGTTCAGCAACCCTTGCACATTTACTTCATCTCTTCAATATTGCACTCCAAAAAAAAAAAAAAAAAACTTTGCTCACTCATAGGAATAAACGCTCAAAAATATGCTCCATTATTTTTCCCTTTATTCAATTGCGAGGAATCTAAAAGCATTTGAGAGAGAAAAAAAGAAAATGAAATGGCTGCAAAGCATACAATTTAATAATATTTTTGCAGATAAAAGCAAGTTTTACTGCATAAAAAAAAGACGCCCCGTTTATCCGCGCGCTTTTCAAACATTTTCATTTTCATTTTCGTTTTCATTTCATTTCATTTGTACCTACCGCTCTGGTGCAATAGTGCAGCATATATTCTGACACAAATTTCTATACGTTATTTAAAAAAATATATAAAAAATAAAACAAGAGAAAACGCTTCCACCTTTTCTCCTTTTCATACTCGCATGTGGAAATGGAAAATATTGCAAAAGGAAGTATTTTTTAATATTTCCTACAGGCAAAAGGCAAAGGTATTTGCTGTTTGCGCGCATTTTATATAATATTCATACGTTTCTCGGCGTTTATTTCTTCTAAAAAAAAAAAAAAAAAAAAAACATACGGGTGACTGAGTGAAAAAAGTGGGGAAAGAGAGCGAAAGAGCGAGAAGAAAAATCCAACTAAAATGGATATGAAATCTTGAAATGCTTCAGCTCCCTCGAGCTTACTGTAAGCATTCTCTTTTGCTTTAGTTTAGCATCAAACAAAAGCCCATGGAAAATAAAGCCGAGATACAGGGTAAGACTCAAGATGAGATATTTCCGTAATTTTTTTTTTTAAGATTTTATTTGATTTTATATATTTGAGAAAATTGAAGAGGAATAAACATATGTAAGTAATAAAGTCCAAATAGACGATGTACCCTTCCTCTTCGTTATTACAAAACTTTGAAGCACCCTGTTCCAAAGTAAACGTGTGTATTAAAGTTCTGCTGCCGTTGCTGTTCGGACATTTCTGCAAAATATTGTATTCAGCAACGTGGAAGGAAAAAAAAATTCATCCTATAAATTCACGTTGCTTCGGTAAATTTGCTTAAAAAAGAGAAAAATCCTTTATAGCATATTTTTTGGCGTTTCCCAGTGAAATTCAATTTATGTTTGCATAGCTTAAGGCAGTATGTTTTGGAATTTTCTAAATAAATTTTCGTTCTATTTCAGTTTTTTCCTGCCATATGGGAAGAATGGCTTAAAGCCTTTAAGCACTAAAGCGAACTAGCCAGCGATGAGAATGAAAAAAACGAATTCAGGTAACTCTTTTTTATATTTTCTATTTCTGTACAACATCTTTTCCTGCTAATTGATCATAAAAACAAAACAACTCCAAATGTTTGCATTCAAGGGTTCCATTTAATCGAAAAGACCAAAATTATGAAAACATTTTATTTCGCCCCGGGGAATAACTCCAATTCAAAAATAGAAAGGAAAAAATAGACAACCCTCTCAATTCATTTTCACCTGAGTTCAAACTCGAGAGCTTACATCCCAGCAACCATTCTGAGAACATTTTGGAGTCATATACGACTCTTTCCGCTCTCATATCTGACTCTTATTTCCTTTTAAATATGAGCCATATATGACTCCTATCGCACTCATATCTAACTCTTTTTTCCGCTCAAATAAGAGCCATATATGACTCTTTCCGCACCCATATTAGACTTTTTTTCCGATCATATAAGAACCATATGGGACTCTTACCGCACTCATATTTGACTAATTTTTTCACTCAAATAAGAGCCATATATGAATTCTATCGCACTCATATTTATGAGTTTAAAAAGACTCAAAAAATTTGGGTGATATTTATAATCGTATGCTGTAAAAAAATTTTTTGATTAATACACACACATTTATCGATTTTTACGTATTTATAATTTCAAATATTTTTTTCAATGTTCATATCTCTTCTCTCCTCTTTGGGATTTGAACCTCGGAACTCTCGCTTTCTAGCCATGTGCTTACCCATGACACCGAGTTAGCTAAAACGAAGGTCGGGGATCTTTTTCGTTTATAAGTTTAAAGTCAAATTAAAAAAATTTTTTTTTTTTTTCGACATATTTCTGATTCATATAGGACTCATAAATACGAGCCCCTTATATTCAACATATTTTAGACTCATTACGGGCTTAAACATACATACCAAACAAATATACATAGATATTTAAGTAAAAAACTATTAATTTTCCCGTTTTATGTTCATTCCCTTTGAAAATCAAATCAATCAATCTGCTATGTCATCTAATCCACTCTATTTCTCTCTTCTCCAAATGCAATGTGTTTAAATGTTGATATTTAATTCAGTTTCCTCCTTTTCTCATTCTTCATTGCAAAAAGTACGCACAGCCGTTAGAAAAGGGAGTAACAACGAACTTCTTTGTCATGCAAACATATGCATTCCTACTAAAATCTTCAACATGCGAAAAGTACTAAAAATTTCAACACTGAACATACCATCGATCAGCT
This sequence comes from Chlorops oryzae, assembly GCA_020466095.1. Classification (NCBI taxonomy): domain Eukaryota; kingdom Metazoa; phylum Arthropoda; class Insecta; order Diptera; family Chloropidae; genus Chlorops; species Chlorops oryzae. The sequence goes on from CM035807.1 coordinate 105,991,737, forward strand.
CTCTTTGTTCTTGCCTTGAGGAGCTGTCAGTTTAATTTCGCCATTTATGAGTTCTCGCGTGCTTTTCATACGATGCATTATTTTTCGTGGAAATATCGGTTAAAACTACGAGGAAGTGAAGAAAATGAGTGTGTAACGTGATTTTCAATACCATCTCCTTCGTTTTTATACAAAGGTTTCAATAGCAAAGCGATGTATTTAGTAAAAATGAGTGAAAAGAAATATGCGAAAATTATAAGCCTGAAGCAATTGTTAGTGTAATGCGCATTGACAAAATTGACCGAAAACATTGAGGTTATGGTTAGAAGGCGCAAACTGCAATTGTCAAATCATCGCATGTTCCATGAATTTTGGCAATGTTTTCGTGAAATCATGCAAATGTGGACAGCTTTCTTATAAATCGATTTAAATATATGAACAAGTTGAAGAAGAAAGTTACTATTCAAGATAAAATTTAACGAAAAATGTGTTCAAAATAGTTTCTATAGAATAAATCACTGGAAATTTTCATGAAAAGGCTTTTTTAAATTAATTAGAAGGAGAATTTGCCTTTTTAAAGCGATATATAAGGTAATTTGTCTATCAAAGAAGTACAAAAGTACTCTCATCTAAGAGTTTTGTTTCTCTTTTGACAGATTTTGGATACTTGAACGATTTATGACAGTTATTAAGGCTACGAATGCGATTGACTCCGAAGAACCGTTTGAAATGTAGCAATTGGTAAGTGCAATGAAATTATAATTTTACTGAACTCTTTTTTTTTATTTGAACATATTACATATACAATGTACCTACATATTATACATATTTACATACGATTTACTTATAATTTCAACGATTACACTGAGATTAATGGTGATTTGGTTATTTATGAGATTAAAAAGACTCACAAATTTTGGGTGATATTTATAATCGTATGCTGTAAAAAAATATATTCATTAATACACACACATTTATCGATTTTTACGTATTTATAATTTCAAATATTTTTTTCAATGTTCATATCTCTTCTCTCCTCTGTGGGATTTGAACCTCGGAACTCTCGCTTTCTAGTCATGTGCTTACCCATGACACCGAGTTAGCTAAAACGAAAGTCGGGGATTTTTTTCGTTTATAAGTTTAAAGTCAAATTAAAAAAATTTTTTTTTCTTCGACATATTTCTGATTCATATAGGACTTATAAATACGAGTCTCCAATTTTCGACAACTCTGACTCATTTAGACTCCTAAATATGAGCATCTTTTTTTCAACATATTTTTGACTCATTTCGGACTCATATTTCGGAGTACTCAGAAAATGTTTTCTGGGTATTTATATGTATTTTTGTATTGTGTGTGTGTGTGTGTGTGTGTGTGTGTGTGTGCATTTGTTCGTCATTTTCGGCAATTTAAATGTTAATAAACATTTCGCCATCAGCGTAAATATTTAAGCGTTTCGGGCAGTGAGAAGCCATATGGACAGAAATAAAATCGACGACGCCATTACACAATACTCGTATTTTTTCTGAGCGCCCAGTCAGCGCAACACACACTCAGAGCTGTGTACAACGGATAATAGCATCACCAATACTTTGCACAATAAACACAGCCATATGGCGTTTCATCCTTTCGGAAAAAGCCTCCATACATACAACATTCGGTTTTGTATGCCAGTGTGCCTGAAATTCACCCAAAGGTATTCTAAAGGGGAGCACAGTTTTTGCTGATGCGGAAACTCGGTTATGAGCGCAGCAGCAGCAGGCACACTACAGCCGCACCTGGACCAACGTGGGACTAATACGAGGCATTGTGCTCAAATTGTATGTGTTAAGTAGATATGCAAAGGCATCGCATAAAGCGGTATAGTGTTCCATGCGATGCGATGCGATGCGAGGCGAGGCGAGGCGATGTGAACGTGAATGTGCTGTAATGTTGTGGTATGGGTGTAAATGGGTGCTTTTGTATTAATGTAACCATATTAAATTTTTCATTACCCTCGGCATGCAATTTGCGTTCATTCCAGTTTCATCTCATTGTACATGAAAATTGTATGCCTCAGCGTCAGTATCAAAATGTTATACGTTTTAGGAATAAACTGAACTTTCAGCACAATATTTAAGGCCCGATGTACACATGTGCTGGTGGTGCCGAGTTTATTCCCACATTTGTATGTGTCAATAGCGCGAACTTGTATGCCAAAATGTTTGCTTCCGCATGTGTGCGTGTGTGTGTATGTGCTGTTGACGTCTAAGCATTTTGGACAAAAGTTAATGGAACGCTGATTTTTGCATGAGGTGTCGAAACGGAATCAGCGACGGGGACTACATTACACTTTAGTTTTGTAATAAATATGGGTTAAAGTGGCATTTTTTTGAAAGTTTATTAATATTCATTACAAACGGGGGATATATTTTTAATTTTTACTTTTTTATTTAAGGCTACATGTTAAGCAATAACTAGGCTAATTACCCGTCATAGGAGTGAGTGTTTTAGTTTGAAACTTAAACACATACATACATAATAATGTTATGGTCTCTATTGGTCCCAATCGAAAAGAAATCACCACAAAAGGTCAAGGAAAGTTTTTTAATCGATATTTAAAGCTTTTTATTTAAGGCTACATTGATTAAAATAAAGGCTAATTACTATTAGGAGAATTTTATTTGAAATTAAATATTAATTTTTATAATTTTAGCATAATAATTTAGAATTGATCAATAAAATAAATAACATTAATAAGGATAAATTATATTTTAATAATATATTAAATTATTATTTAAGGCTACTGATATAAATAATAAGGAATTACTATAGAGAAATTTTTAGATTTAATAAATAATATAATTTATAATTAAATAATTTATAATAATTTCAAAAATATATAAGAAAATCAAAAAACTAATAAATAATTTAATAATATAACTTAAATAATTGATTAATAATAATAAAAATTAATAAATAAAAATAATAAATAATAAATAATAAATAATTAAATATAAATAATTAAATAATTAAAATAATAAATAAATAAAATAATAAATAATAAAAATAAATAAATAATAAATAATAATAATAAATAATAAATAATAAATAATAAATAATAAAAAATAATAAATAATAAAATAATAAATAATAATAATAAATAAAAATAATAAATAATAAATAATAAATAATAAATAATAAATAATAAATAATAATAATAAATAATAAATAATAAATAATAAAATAAATAATAAATAATAAAATAATAAAATAATAAAATAATAAATAATAAATAATAAATAATAAATAATAAATAATAAAATAAATAAAATAATAAATAATAAATAATAAATAATAAATAATAAATAATAAATAATAAATAAATAAAAATAATAAATAATAAATAATAATAATAATATAATAATTAATAAAAATTAATAACAATAATAAAAAAATATAAATTATAAATAATAAATAAAAAACATTAAATAAGAAATAACAAAAAATAGATTAATTGATAAAAAAAAGAAACAAACAAAACCGAAAAAATGAAGAAAAAAAATTTTTAATTCGAAATAAAAATACTTAAGAAAAATATAAAAGAAATGAAATGGCAAAACAAATAAAATGCAAATTTAAAAAAAAATACTAACAAATTTAAAAATTAATGAAAAAAATAAAACGATTAAGAAAATTAATTTAAAAAAATAACTCATAATTAAAGAATAAGAAACAAAAAACAATTACATATTAAATAATTTTCCAAAAAAGCATAAATTCAGCAACTCTTGATGCCCATTGTCGGAGAAACTGCTGTTAACTGATCTATCTCCACGAGTACTTTGACTCAATTATTTAAAAAATCGCACTAAATTAAACACAGCTAGAAAACCCGAGGATTCTCCGTTCATCCTTCTCTGCATTAAATATCAAAAACCCAGGTCGAATAAAAAAGAAGTTTGATGAGAAATTACAATTTCACCAAAACCACCAATATCTTTTGGTTCTTACTCTCAATTAATTATTGTAACTAAATAACTGAATGCGAGTATTTTTTTAATACAATATCATTCTTCTGAAAATTCTTTTACGCCATATTGTGTATATATGGGGGGATAAATGTTGTGTAACAATTCATCTATCTACTCAATCCAATTAATTAAAATAACCTTTTCGATTGAGGTCTCAACCCTTGCGGGGATCGAACCCGCGACCTTTGGATTAGAAGTCCAACGCGCTATCCGCTGCGCCAAAGGGTCTGTCTCGAACCGGAAAACTAAATGCTCTTATAAATGATCAAGCAGCGCGATCGAGTAGGCGAGCTAAAAATAGACTCTCTTTTTTCTTCGTTTTTGCCTTATCTTTTGCATGAGCTGCTTTATGTTTTCTTCTGCTTCTGACGTTCGCGTTAAGCATTATACTTTTAACTTGGCAACACGTTTCTTTTAGCTCAGCGCTGTTAACTCAAAAAATTTTGTGTTCGAATTGTCGCTCTCTTTTGCTGTTTCCACTGTTAGTTAATAATTAAGAAATAACAAAAAATGATTATATTTGAGTGGGAAAACATATCGCCGAAGAGAAGTAAAAAGAAATTGATATGAATTTCTCTCAACCATTTTACGCGTAGATGAACTGAAGCTCTTTTTTGATGCAACAGGGCGCTTTAAATTTATTGCTCCGGGGACTGGGGTCAACATTCAACGAAAGCCAACAAATTGCCTTTTTTTTTAAACGTCGGCGCAGTAATTAATCACTCAAGAAATTCTCAAGAGATTTGTGTGTGTGTGTGTGTTTTCTTTTCTTTTTTTTTTAAGAGGCTATTTAACAAGTGAAATGGGCTAGCAAAAGAAAAGGGAAATTGAGACATTTCGTTTGAATGCTCGCAGGCAGCTTACGAGAATAATTATGGTAGTCTGTACAAATAAGACCTTCATTTTTTTTAAAGGTACATACATACATACATACCCTGTAGGAAATTGAACTAGTGCAGAAGTATTCTTCGACTACTTCCCAAATCAACAGTACTACTCGCTCGTAATTTCCCCGCCAATGCATTGAACTGTTAACTTTTACTCTAAGGCGGCATTCGAAAATCGACAGTCGCGTTTGAACTAGTGCAGAAGTAGAGGCAATAGGGTAAATTCAATATACTACGTTAATAGATGGGGAACCGGCCCGAGCTGTCGTAGCTCACAGCGGAGCGCGTGCACCCCACGATTCCGAGCGTCCCAGGTTCAATTCCCCGGCCAACCGAATGCCGATTATTTTTTTTTAATTATAAGTTCAAATTGAAATCCTAAGCGAAATAAAAAGCATTTAAAAAAAGAACTGTTTCAAATTGGTAGGAAATTTTGAGCAAATTTGTGTGCAAAGTTCTGAGACAGCATTGGCGAAAACTTGTTTTTCAATCAAATTTTTTAATTTTTCGAATATTGTCATTCTTCCACATTTTCTCGCCTGTGACAGAATCGAACTCAAGCCCTTCAGATTGCCAGGGCGAATACGCTTTCACTACGCCACGGATATGACTCACGCACAGCAAACATATTACATTAATGTGTGAGCAAAATTGAACTGTTGACCATGCTACTAGTTAGGCTCTACTGTCCGTGTCTCTACTCGCGTACTAGTTCTTTTTTCTATACTCGAGAACTACACGCCAGGGCCCCAATTGACCCCACTCTTCCTAAAGGGAATTGTTCGGCTGAAATTGAAATCGACGATAGAATGTTGAAACAGATTTTTCGTTAAGGGCTCTACGCTCTAAAGCAGCAAGTAAATTTCCTATACCAAACACATGTAGAAAAAACAAAGAAGTACTTTCGCTACTTGAACGCATATGCTAATTACAAGTAATCGGACTCACAGGGATGCATTTAAGTCATACATTTTCTATATTTCTGTCGACCTGTCATCGAAATTTCAACTCTGATTTCCTTTCTTCAAAAGAATGAGCTCGTTACTTCCTTTCAATTTACTTTAACAGCGTTGAGCCCTTTAGCATTAAAGCTTCTTTAAAGTAACACAATCATTCGAAGCGGAAATTGAATGAAATTGAGAATTTTTTCTATTTTTTTTTTGCGTTCATGCTTCAAATGGTGATGACGTTTAGAGCTTGTTGTCTGAAACGACTTCTTCATGTGTCCTTCTGATGAATTAAGATAATCTCAACTGTTGTGCATCTTGCCATCCATTTAAAGTGACAGCAAGCGAACCTTAGAAGAGCTAGAAAAGTCCACACTTAGCTGCACATTCGAGTAGAAAATGCAATTTTCCGCTAATCTTCTGTTTTGAATATCCTTTATGTTTATTGTGAACACTTGACTGGCGTCATCAACAGAAGAAAACAAAAAAATAGAATAGCTCGCAAAAAGCTATGATTATCTAACAGAAGCTTTCATCGTGATCTTAACCCAAGCGGAGGCGAAGAAGCAAGAATAAGAAATCACAAGTTAATTAGGGTGCAAAATATTCTCATTTTTTCAACCTAAATCGCTGGCATTTTCCTGCATTCACTTCCACTCTGTGCCCTTTGGATAAGAAGCGTTGCAAAAATAAGCGTAAAATTATTTTTCTTCCTTTCCCACATTGACTCAAGGTTTTTATTTGAGAAAAAAATGTTTTTTTTTTTACATTATTTTTCTTCATCTCTAGGGGGGCTTAAAAAACACTTACGATGATATTCGCGGCTATCTCATTTCATCTTGATACAAGAGCTCTCTTAATTGAGAAGAATCATTTTATTTTCAATTACTGATGATGAAAGTTTTCCTCTTCCGTAACGAATTCAAGCGGAAAAATGCTTAAGTATCACAGTGACTTGACTGAGAAAATGAGCTAAAAAGGATTTTACGGTAGAATTCAAGTCAAATCAAAGTGGGATACTCGTCGTCGGCCAGACAAAAGCGTCTAATTTACTCTTCATTTGGTTTATAAATCAAACCGCAAGCAAAGTAAATGAAAACCGCCGCTACACCATTTGCCTTGTTTATCGTACAACACTTACATATTAACATGTCTATCGTGTGTACATATCTATGCGGATGTGTTTGTGTTTATGTATTCGTTGAGCCGTTACCCACTGGCCACAGAGGTAATATTCGGCTTTCTAACAACCTAGCCCAGTATGCAAATATCAAATAAAAGCGCATAATAATAATTTCAAATAAATTTAATGCCTTTCCAGTCGCAGCGAACGCTCGTGCCCACAGCCCTGACAAACGACGATAACAAATCGCATACCACGGAGGCAACAAAACACCTCGCAATGACCGTATATACATATGGATATGTGTGTACGTACACACACGGGTACGGGTTTAATAATGCAAACCCACATTCACGTTTGTGCCTGCGTGTGTGTGAAGCCATGTGAGCGCAGTTAGCACACCGCAACACCTTTACTACCATCATGAAGGCCTTAAGCCGCCATGACTCTTTAAATGAAAGCATGGCAGCCATGTTGGTTTGGTTTAGTATCAGTGGCGCCATTGCTTGCTGTTTGCGGTCTTTCTACTTGATTTTTTCTTTTGTTATTCTCTCTTTTCGTTTTTAGCGTTTCTAATATTTCTTGCTATAGTTAGGTACGGACTGGGCGTATTTGTGCTGTATCCTTTTGTATTCGCTTTTCGAAATTGCATTTCTAAGTTTCAACCTTTGGGTATTTTCTTGGGGCGTCAGTGATGTGCATTTCCGGTTTGTTTATGATTGACTTCCGGATTTCGTGGAATTTCATTCATTTCAATCGAAAAGTATTCGAGCAGATCAAATCGAAACGACTTGAATAGTGAATCTTAATTTTGAGAGTTGAAGGGCAATTGCCTTCGAATGAAGGACATTGAAAGACAAAAGGAATCAGGAAAATAATCGTAGGCTCTAGTACGAAGTTGCTTTTGTTGTGTTTGTGTTTAATTGTAAGGGAATAGTGGAAGCTATAGTTAAATGTAAGAGGATTTTCAAAGCAAATTGAATGTTGAATGAAAGGCTTTGCCAGAAACTCAATTGCTCAATGTGGTCTGTGCAGTAACTGGAAGGAAATGTGATTTAAACTGTTGCCAATTAAGGGAAAACTCACCTAAATTAAAGGAAATTTCTGATCTTTAGTGTGCAGACCTTGGAGAGAAGAGTCTTTGGAGAAAATCTAAGGGAATTTCGGCTTTATTTTGGGTTGAAGCTTAAAGCTTATTTTATTACGAAAACTTTTGAAATGCAATCTTGCGTTTTTCTACATTTATTCAATGTTTTAAAGCCTGATCGAAATTCTTCTTATTACCAATTGTTGTTTTCCATTCTTGTGTGGCCGCAAATTGATTATCTTGTTACACTTGATTGCATATGAATGAATGGCTTAATTATTACATTCAATGGGGCCGGAGCGAGGAGAGAGATAGAGCAAGGGTAAGAGAGAAATTGTTATTTCAAAACCATAGAGCATTTTTCTTCGGAATTTTTTCCAACATTTCTTTTCCTTAATTATTACTTTTTTTTTCTTGCATTGCCCTAATTCTTTTACTTGCTTTATTTCTCATTCGGTTTTCATCCTTCTTGCGATGAATTCATTTTCCAGCTCGTTGCATTTCGATTGCGCAAGAAGTGCACTTCGGCTATTCAGTTGAACTGCAGCAATGGCGTACAGCATATTTGCAAATGTACTTAAACGAATGTCCTTCTTGTGGGATATTTTGCGGCATTAGAGGAGGCATTGATAGCGGAGCATGGCATGCTGTTCGGCTATTTTCAAAGCAATGTCCTTCGATTTAATTTCGAATAAATCATTGCGCAGCGTATTTGAAGTGTGGAACTCTTAATCTTTTGATGAGATCGAACACGTGTGCTTTAAGGACCTTCCGCTTTGTTTTTTTTCCCACTTTTTTTCTTTTTAAGGTAGTTTCCTTTTGTGAGTGCCCGTAATTGGAAATTTTAATGACATCTTTTAATGCTGTATAAATATGCCAAAGGGCTTAAATAAATTCGAAAGCATTAAAATGTTTGAGCAGCACTTTTTCGGACATGAACAGAATGCATTCGTCCTTTTTTTCGCTTCTTTTCTTATTTGGATTTTTGCTTTTTTATTTTTTGTAGGTACTTTTGGCTAGTATTTCTTAAGGAATGATCATTACTCAATCCAGTGCAATAAATTCTCGTAAGCTTGGTCGCCTCGACTGTTGTTGGTGTGCTCAGTATTGTACTGTGCTGTGCAGCTCTGTTCTTCAATGCACCGAACTGGAGCTGACGTTAGAGCTGCTGGTATGCTTCGCCAACTCAGCATCATAAATTATTGCCACATTATTAAATTCACATTATTTGCACACGCCGAGTGCAAGCAACTCATATCATTTGTGCGAATTGTGTTCAACTGTAATATTTGATTGCGAGCGAATGTGCTTGTGCGTGTGTGTGTGTGTGAGCGTGTGCGTGGGTGTGCAATAGTTGCAGCCAAAAAGTAAATAAGAAGAGCATGTGCAGCTGAATCGCAGGCACCATATAATGGTAATGGTAATGTTTAAACCGCAAGAAGTTAAATAACGTTTAAAATGTTAAAATGTTGAAATCCCAAAATCCACAATACGATCGGTAAGAATAAGCATTGGGAAAATGTGAGCAGCTGTGGCGACTTTTAATACAAATTTAACATTTGTGTGTGCATTCGGGTGCATGCATTTATGAACAGCATACAACATACCTTCATATGTATGCTGAAGGCACGCAAACAAATTCATTCGTGAGACCATTTCATGAAACATTATAAAAAGAGAAAAAATTTATTGAAATGGTCAGGCATGTCTCTTACGACGTTATGCCAAATTAAGCTTTGGTAACTTAAATACCCAATCCTCTCAATAGGTTATCCTTTTTAAGGCATTGTTGCCAGTTGAGAGGAATCTCCCCTAAATTAATGGAAATTTCTGGTCTGAACCCTTTAGTGCATGATAAAGGGTGTTTTTTTAAGAGCCTCCGTATTTCATTTTTCATAGAACATTTCAGGACATTTAGTGTTCGAAAATGATTTCTGGCAAATGACCACCGCGACTACGCTCCAGGAAGCTCATTCGGACGGTCCAATTTTTGATCATTGTAATTACATATCGTTTTTCATGAGAAAGAATGCCTTTTTTTGGCAGAGAACCAGTAGGGGTCGTATGGGATAAAAGACAGAAAAGTCCTTTGAAGAATTTGTGAGGGAGCATGTTGTTGTTTTGGGAGAATACAAATCAAATTCAAGTGAGTTTTTGAGGCATTCTGGGTTTACTTATATCCTGCAAAAACACTGGCGATGGAGATCAAGGACGTCTTGTCTAATCCCAAGTCGAGAAAACAAAAGATTTCTGATTTCAAAAAAATAAAAAAAAATTTTAACTCAGTTCAAAAGAATGCCCAAAGTCTCCGGAAAAAGCCCGAAAGCAGTGGGAAAAATCCTTCACAAATATTTTCAACTTAATTTATCCAAAAAAGAAAAATGAATCACGGCATTTGAACACACGCAAACGAGAATGGGAAAGAATGAGCGAAAAGAGATATGTATGAGGGATTTGCTGCAGTTATTCCATTGCGATTTGCTTTGCAGAAAGAAGAGTAACGCAACGCTTCTATTCTTATAAGCATTGTGCATTCCCTTTCATATCCGTTTCCGGTATCCGGTTTCCGTTTCATGCAGTTTGTTGATGTGCATCACTTTCTGCCATTTTCATTATCGAATGCGTTCATTTTTGGATATATTCATGTGTCTTTGTCTTTTTCCTTCTCTCTCGCTCTCTTTTTACTTCTTTTTTTTTCTTCTCCTTGACTTCCTCTCTGTCCTGATCGTTATCCATCTTTTTTTAGAACGTTTCGGCGATGTCAGAGTAAACTGCGATTTGATGCGCTTAAACAGATGTTAATGTTCCATGATTTATGTTGGTTTATCAAACGAGTAGCGTTGAAATAATCGAGAAGCAACGAGGCATCAATGTCGTCGACGATGTGCTTCGTCAGCGGCAGTTAAGGGCACTTCATCGCTGTGGCTACTTTACTGCTATGTTTAGTGCCTAACTCTCTCCTCTCTCTCTCTCTCGCTCTCTGTCCGTTTGCCCCAGACATTCAGTGTTAACTGCCATCCACATCAACTGCACTGACGTTTTACGTCAAAAACCAGCACGGATGGGCTGTGTGAATAGTCGGCAGTCGGAAAGTTGGCAAGCGTTTTATGTTTGGCTTGGCAAAGTCTCTAAGCCAAACTAAATTTGAAGTTGGACAAGCCTTCAGCTCGGTTTGAGGCGTAATTTTTAAAAAATTTTTTTTTTTCCATGAGCAAATGTCAAAAGTTGTATGAAAGTCCACATGAATGAGTGCAACGACGAGTGGAACAGGGAAAAAGGGAAAGACGAAGATAGAATGGGAATGACCTTACACATATGAGCGGTATTTTATTATCAACTTTTTTTTGTAGCACCACGATATTTTAGATAGTTTTGCTAATCTTTTTATACTTGACACACTTTGGAACGAGAGTGTATTGCATTTGTGTGGGTGTGTGTTACACCCAGAACCAGTCGAGGTAGACCATACAAAGTCTATATAGAAACGATCAGCGTCACCAAGGTCCGTCTGTCCGAATCGAAGTCTTATCTTATCGAAGGAGTAAAGCGATCTCCGCGAAATTTAGTATGCGTGCTCACGGGGACATGAGTAAAAAGTACTGGACCCGATCGGACCCTTATTAAGGGTACCTCCAGTACTAGGGTCTGTTACAAAACTCAAACAAACCGCTTCAAAATCGGGGCTCCTCAAGATATTTCAGTTTAATCTAGAGTTTGAGCTTATATTTAAGACTCCGATTAAATTTCCTAAAATTGGGCGTGGCGGTTATCACAAACAAATGAAAACAAAAATCCGAATATGAGGTCCTTAATACCCTCAAAAATCTCCAGAGTACCTCGTCTTAATGGTAATGTTTTTGGGGCCTTTTCTAAAAAATCAACCAAACACAGTTTTTTTCGGTATTGTATGGTCTGACTGTAACGCCCTTACTTGTTATTTCGTTTCCTGTCTTGCAGTTTTTTTTTTCGTTTTTTTGTTTTGCTTTCTCTCGCATCTCTGCTTTGCTCTAATTTTCTTCAAAGACTATTTGTGCTCCGATTGCGTGTGATTGTAATAGTTGCATTTGTTGTTTGCGTTACGAATGCATGACTGCATCATATTTGAGCTACACACACAAACACACACGCACACTCAAACTTTCACTTTGACTTCGAGGGAGATTCGATTTGAGTTTCTTGATTTGTGCGGTTAAATTTCCATTTGACTTCTGTTTGAGTTTGCTATGTGGTATATTTGTGTCCTTTCATACATACACACATATATGTGTACAAAAATGCGTGTGTGTTCCATATTGTATGGTCCCCCATTGCGGTATTAGCATTGATATTGATTCTGTTCGAAGTTCAACTACAGTAACTTGCAGGCGTCAGAACTCACACGTACTCCGTAAATTCTCCATTAACCTAGCCGAGCATAAATCAAAAGCTTATCCATCTGCTGCAGCAGGGATTTTCTTGATTTTACTTCAATATTGGGCTTTCCGTTTCTGTTAATATTGATAAGTAGGTGTTCGACCCCGGGCGACTCGTTTGATCTCGCATGAATAATCTTTGAAATTCGTATGGGGGTTTTTCGTTCTCATCAGCAATAATTCGAAAGTCCAAATATCATTGCTTGAAGTCATACAAACATTCAATGAGAATCCTTAAAAGTTTTTTCTCTATGATATGGCTTAGAAATTTCAAAGTTATCAATGCTCTTAAACAGGAAGTCTCAATTGCACTTCACTTAAGTAAAAGAATTTTTAACCAATGAACTTGCTCCCTGGATTCTTTAAAGTAAAGTTTTCTTTAACCAGTTCTACATTAAATGTTATATAAAGACATTTACATCTGATTGATCAAGATAGCACTAGTTAACATAAAATAAAATAAAAATTAATAATAATCGCGATAAAAATCTCTTTTTAACGAAGAAAACTTTCTGCCATATACAAATGCAGGTACAAACAATTTTTCTAGTGAATTTTATGTTTATTGCTAAATACATCAAGAACTATTTCCTTCCCAGCGAAGATTATAACTTCTCTTGGAATAATTTTATACAGTGAGCAAAAAGTCCACCTAAAATACCCTATAATCTAGACCAAAATTTAGATGATTTCTCTATAGATTTTATCCATTTTATCCGTCTTAATTTTAGGTGGAATTCCGTCTCAAAAAAATTTAGATGATTTCTTGTAGAAATAAGAGGGAATTCCTATTCAATAAAATTAAGATGACACCCCATAAAAACTAGAAATTTAGCATCTGAATAATTTTAAGATGATAATCGGTTAGAAACATGCAGTTTTCCTTCTCATTTGCACTTTTTATGACATAAAGAAGAGAAGAAGAAGAGAGAACAAGAATTTTTCTCCTTATTTTTTACTAGATTTCCTTTTCAATAAAATTAAGATGATTTTTAAGATAAAAATAAGATGAATTTCTACTAAATATTTCTTCAATCTTGTCCCCTGTCACTCTTCTTGGTCCCCATGCAATTTAAGATGGAAATCCTCTTAAATTTTGGGGACATTTTTCGCTCTGTGTACTCAAAAGTTTGAGCTCAACAGTATAATTTGAGCTTGATTTATGGTTCAAAATGATAGTTTTTTTTTTTGCTCGAAAAGGCCAAAAGGTTTACAGTCTAAAATAAGACTCCTAATACAGTATAATTTTCAAATATTTTTTGCTCCTTTTAGAGTATAATTTATCGGTCTTTGTGCCGTAGTTGGTTGAAATTCCAACTTACGAAACGAGAGGATCTGGGCTCAACTCCCAGCTGAGGTCGTGGATGTTTGTGACTTTTATTTTGTGTCGGTTTTTCTTTGTTTTCCCATTATTCGTGGTATCACAATGGGCCCATGCGAGGCCTTTATGGTGACAGTAATTTCTGGCCATCACAAATAATATGTGAAATCTCTGAACAAATTGTAAAATATTTACACCCACTGCTCTATCAGCATGTTTGCTTTTTTTTTCTATTTCTTTCTCTTTGTATGAAGGGCTGTAGTTTAATTATAATTATTTTACCAAAATCGACAGAAAAAAATATAAAGAGCTTATGGAATATCACGCGGGATGCCACTTTCATGATCAGCGACTTTGAATTAATTGAAAAACCTCCATTTTGACTGTTCTATCGGGGAAAATCTTAATTCTAATCTGGTTTAAGTAAAGTTATTGAACGTTAGGATTTACTAGCTTAGGGGCTATCTCCAGTTCTGTCAGAAATGAAACAGAAATTATAAACTTCATATGGCCAAATTTCACAAAAGTTCCAATTTCGTAACGTTACCATTGATCTTTAACGGCTTACAGCTCCTTAACCATAAGCGCAATCTAAAATATTTTAAGGAACGAATTATAGATCTAGTTATTTTTAACACAAAGGTTCAAAAAAAATCAATAATTTTCATTGTGTTTCGACGAGTTTGAGGTGAAACATTTAAAAATAAACCGACGTATGTGTAACGTTACCAGTATTAAAAATGCCCATATAACCCAGCTAGCATTTTTTGAAATTTTTGATCAAAAGCAAATCTTTTTCGGGTCGCCTTTCTGATTAAAAAGTTCAAATATGCACTCGTTTTCTGATCAAAAAATATACGAGAGAAATTGGAACCCTAGCCGCGACTCTTCATAGGGAGCCATATTTGATATCATTTGCGAGTCGTTTTCGAGTCATATTTGTTATCATAATCAAGTCTTTTTTGACTCATATTTGTGATCATTTTCGAGTATTCTACGACTCATATTTGATATCGTTTTCGAGTCTTATCCGAGATATCTTTACAATTGATTGCTTTCCAAAAAAAAAAAAAAAGTTACTGATAAATCAATACAAACTTTTTGGCTTTTACGTATACCTATACGTATTATATTATAGATTCAATAACGTTTATTCTTTCCTTGCCTTGTGTGGGGCTTGAACCAGGGAACTCTCGTTTTCTATTCCAATGCTCACCCGTCGACACCGTGTTTTCCAAATCGAAAATCATGGATTTTTGTCGTTTATAACTTTAAATTCGCATTCCATTTAATTGAATTTTGAGTCAAATTTTGAATGAAATATACGATAGCAACAATTTGAATGATCATATTTCAATCCCATACGTGATTAATTGGCGATTGCTCTATATTTTGTTTTTGTAATTTGAATACGACTCGCTTTTGAAACATATTGGAGAGTCGTTTTCGAGTCTTCTTTTAATCATGCATGTGATCAATTATTTTCTAATAATGAAGGAGGCTCGAAAAAGACTCGTAAATGAATCTTCTCATAAAACAGTCTTCCAGATGTTGGGTAGGAAAAAATGCCTATATAAAAAAAACCTTTAGAAAATTTCTTATTCATTTCTGAAGCATTTTTTATATATGAAATTTTTTATTTCTGACAGAGCTGGAGAAAGCTCCTTAATATGAGTTCTGAGAACAAAAATAAAAGACAATGAAACCTTTCAATGACCAAATAGTGCAGTGCAGCCGCCGATGGTGGGGACTTCAACGAGTAATAGTTTGGACTTAAGTGAAGCAAAATTCGTCATGGAAAAACGAAGAATTCTAATATTTGCTGACATTCGTGTTTTTTTTTTTTTTTTGTGCAATATTATCAAGTTAGAAGGAACAAAAGAAAAAACTTAAATGAAATGAAAAAAAAAAATCCAAAACAAAAGTACATTTCCGTAAAAGTTTTCTATTGTGGACGTCGCTACATCAAAATATAAAATGCCAAAAATGCAGGAATCCAAAAAAAAAAAAATTGTTTTTTGTAAAATGAGGCGCCATTAACCTTTCTCTCTAGTTGGCTTTTTTTTTGCTTCCGTTACAAAAACAGTTACAAAAACAGTTACAAAAAACTAAAAGAAAAAAGGAGAACAAATTAAAAGCAAAATAAAAAGCGAAGTCGACTGTTACTAATTTGCAACAATGGCTGCAGTTGTGTTTAATGAAAAAGAGAAACGGAAGCGCAAGCGTGCGAAATTAAAAAGTCAACAAAAGGACTTAACAGGAACTTTTTTTTTTATTTATTTATTTTTTTTTTTGTTTGATTGTTTCGGAGCTCTACAATTTAAGCTTCACTTTATTTAGAAATGTGCCTTCGTGGTCAGTAGTTTTAAAGCCTTAAAAAAAAAACTCCAAAGCACATAGTAATAAAAAAGCTTAATACGCCGAACTAAAAAGCGTGCTTGAACTTATTATGAGAGCAAGAAAAAGAAAAATATAGAAAGCGATGTGTGAAGGATTTCACATTCGAAAGGATTTTGCGAAGCGAGAACTGAATAGAAGTGGTTATCATTTTTTTTTTATCGCCTTTATCCTTAAGCGTTGTGTACGGTCGGTCTATTATATGCTTTCATTTTTCCCATGGTCCAACGAACGTAAGCGTTCGTTTAATACGTATAATAATATAAAGGATTCTCGGTTTTTCGGTATTGCTTTTTTTCATATTCGACTTTAGCGATTTCGCAGAGCAATCTTCAGTCTTGTATCGCATTTCGCAACGAGTCATACCACAGTGCGTTCATTACTTTCATTTTACTTTATGCGTTGGAATACCAGAATGGCTTAACCGCAATATTTTCATGTTTGCTCAAGGAATTCCTTTGTCTTCCTCTTCGTGCCGTCGAACAGAGCAAAAAAAAAAAACAGGAAAAATTCCAGATAACATGGAGCTTTCAGGCCTTAAGAACATTCACAGATTCATCGAAATCGATTCATCGAAAATGGCCCCTCAAAGTAGGCAATACCTTAAACAGGAGACAGCTTTATGGTACTTACTTCTAAAGAGTAAGTAAATGAATAGTGGAATATTGCTTCCCAGGCCTTATTCCAGGCCTGCTTAATGCGAAGGCAAAAAAAAAGAAGGAAAACAAAAATTTCTGAACAAAAGACTTTAACTGCGATAACAGCCAACAATAGGCACACACTCACACAGGCTGTGCACAGCGTTCATGATGCGAACATTTTTCTTTTTCCCTGAAGCCTGAAGCATCTTTGCAAGAAACTCAAGCGTAAAAGTCCGTTTGAAAGTGAATGGCATAAAAGTACGCACTTAAATTCACGCGTAAATATATAAATCAGTACTTGAATTGCGTGTTTTAATCCTTTTTTTTTTGTTACGCTCCTGTACTGAGTAGAGGGTATTTTCATACTTTGAAAACAATGCATGCGACGAGATCTTGAAGGCATTCTCTTTCGTAGGCCGAGAGAAAAATAATTTTTATTTTGCAAATTTTTTTATTTTTTTTTTTTTGTGGACTCAAATCTATGACGGCACACATAACAGCAATGTTGAGCTCATGCATATGTGAGCTTTTCTATTATATTTTGACATAGAACAGCATACAGCAGCAGCAAAGCGAAAAACCAAAGAATCCAGTCAAATGGACAAACGGACGGACGAACGGAGGAACGAATGAAAACGGGCACAAACATGTGAAGGCAGTACGAGGATGAAGGCTCGCAGCGAAAAACATTTTGCAGTAAACTATCCACTTGACATCTGACACCTCGAACACAAGGACAACACACACGCACAGGCACACGAGTTCAGATACACATACATATACATATATGCAAACATGTACGAGCATACTCTGAAATAGTTGGCAAACGCGTGCTCACGTGACCCAAATGTCGTGTTGGCGTAAAATTCGCACAAAAATATAAAAAAAAAAGATTGCGAAAAATATTATGAAAAAATAAAAGTAAAAGAAAGTTGGCCACACTACGAGCAAGGACAGGGGCCAGTGCGATTCGTTGTTTGGCAGTCGGCAGCAAAGGGAAAGCAGATAACCATTTTTACCACATTTGCACCCATTGCGCTGCAGAGCAATCGCATAAAGACCACTTTTTTGGCACTACCAGACCTCAGATGCCAGCTGAAAATATTTTTTGTCGCAAAGCTTAGACATTTCATTGTGTGAGTGTGTCTGTGTGTGTGAGCGTTTTTGTGTGTGCGAGCGTTTAAGGTGTGTTTTGTTTTAACAGCATTCGTAAAGGCTGGAAAATTACAACGCCATTTGGGCAGCAAACTTGCAATTTTTGTTTGTTTGTTTGTGGCCCTGTCTTGGCTACGGTATCTGATGAACTCTTACCTGGATGACTGCATGTATTGGCGTTGCTATGTATCATAAAAAAACATACAAGGGTTATAGCCTTAACCCGAAATAGTATGATGCTTTTACTGATGACGCAAGCAGGCCTTTTTCCCGAAATAGAATTTCACACAATTTTTTGTTTTTTCTTTTAAGGTTCTTCGTCTTACCTTTTCTTTCGTTCTCTTTTGTTTTATTGTTTACTTTTTTTTTTCGTTTTGTCTTTCATGTGTTTTGGTTTAAATTTATATGGTGCTTTCAACTTTCTTCGAGCGATTTTAAAATGGCACCAGATGTATTCGCCATTATGAAATTTTTTCTTGCATATTTTGTTCTAATTTTTTTTTTTTCGAAGCTTTAACGACACCTAAAGACAGAGCCTTGCAACGTGAAACGGAAGTGTAAGAAGCTGTTCTGTAGTTTGAAAAAGCATCTTCAAAGGAGCTTTAGCAGAATAAATCGCTCTGTGAAATGCATTCATTGCTGAATGCTTTGAGTTCTTATTATTCTTTATGATTATTATAGTCTTCCAGCTGCTCAGTTACTTACTTGAGTGTGACTGAAATATTAAAGGTCCTGATTGTTTTGTGTATAATTTCTTTGAGTTAACTAAATGGAAAATTCCTAAAATTTATGAATAAATTTCGCTGAAGGATGAAGGCTCAATTAATTTTGAACTTTGCTCTTTATGTTTTTGAATAGAGTAAAGTTTCCAATAGCGGTTCAAAGAGAAATGGATCAGAAATATGAAAACCGCTGAGCCATTTAATTAAGTCAAGTTGGATTGAGGGACCGTCAGAAGTGCAATGTGGTCTCTCTAGACCCTCCAGATTGTTCGTTGTCTGCTTCACGGAGAGACTTGATTTGAATGTCACACAAAAGCATCGTTCAAGTTACGGTTCGTCTCAATGTAAGACCGATTGAGTCGTAGGAAATACTCTGATAGAGATCGAATGCGTCCAAAAAATACCTACATTAGTGTGGAAAATTTTCTGGTTCGAATAAACAAATTTAAATTTTCTAGAATGCCTCGGATGGTTGAATTTTCTTCAATATTGTTTTAAAAATGTTCTCTCTCTTCTCTCTTTTTAATTTTTTTTCTCTCTCTCTCGCCTACCCTCTCTCTCTGTATAGCTATCTCGCCCTCTATCTCTCTCTGTCGCACTCTCGTTCTTTCATTCACTTTCTCTCTCTCGCAATCCCGTTCTCTGTCTTCCTCTCCCCATCTTTTTCTCCACCATTTCCACTCCCTCTTTCTCTCTCTCCCTCCCCTCTCCCTCTCTCATCCTCTCTCTTCTTTCCTCCCTCCCTCTCTCTACTTCCCTCCCTCCCTCTCTCTACTTCCCTCCCTCCCTTCCCTACTTCTCTACCTCCTTCCGTCTCCTTCTCTCTCCTTCCCACTCTCTCTCTCCCGCCCTCTCTCCCTCTCTACCATTGTCCCTCTCTACCTTTGTCCCTCTCTCCCTTTCTCCCTCTCCCCTCTCTCCCTCTCTCTCTCCCTCTCTCTCTCTCTCTCTCTCTCCCTCTTCCCCTTCCTCTCTCCCTCTCTCTCCCCTCTCTCTCCTCTCTCACTCTCCTCTTCCCTCTCTCTACCTCCTCTCTCCCTCTCTACCTCCTTCCCTCTCTCTACCTCCTTCCCTCTCTCTACCTCCTTCCCTCTCTCTACCTCCTTCCCTCTCTCTACCTCTTCCCTCTCTCTACCTCCTTCCCTCTCTCTACCTCCTTCCCTCTCTCTACCTCCTTCCCTATCTCTATCTCCTTCCTCTCTCTACCTCCTTCCCTATCTCTACCTCCTTCCCTATCTCTACCTTCTTCCCTCTCTCTACCTCCTTCCCTCTCTCTCCCTCCCTCACTCGATCTATCTCCCTCTCTTATCCAAATATGTAAAATTTAAAGCTTGAATTTTAATTTGAGCTTTAAAAAATTTTTTTGCTGTCTTTGATGGCTACCGAGAAAAAAAACTGAAAAAAAGCAGAATAGTTGAAGAGCTTTTTCCTTCTCACAATTTTGTCGGTATCTCCTTTTCGGGAAATTTGTCGCAAAAGATTTTGAAACTAATATCTGAAATGAAAATTTTCTAGAAAGGAATTGCAAGGATAAATCAGATATGGTTACTTCGATTCGTTCGTAATTCCAGGAATGTCCTGGGAATGATACACACACATACATATATGTACGTTGTACAATACAGAGACTTTTCGGTTTTTAATACATCATTTCTTCCTTTTTAAACATGGGGGAATATCAAATGTCACAGTCTCCACGCATTACCATGTCGACGATGACTCTCACGAGTTGACTGGAAATTTTGCATTTTTTATTACTTCTCCGATTCTATATTTTATCTTCTTTTTTCGGATTGCTTTTTCGAGAATCATTGTCATTTTCACTTTCACATGATTTCAGTTTTTGTTTGGGTTTATTCCCTCGGTTATTGTTTAGTTTAGTATTGCTTTAATATTTTTTCACATTCAAGTGAATTCATCACGCCGCGGCCGGGTGTTTGAATATTCCGAGCGTCGGCAGGATTACTACGGCATTGTGATGAGTGTGTGCATACATTTATGAAATCTGTGTCATACAATGCCAGTAGCCAAACAATGCTTGAAAAAAAAAAAAAAAAACAAAAAAATACTGGGAGCTTTTGTTGACAATTTTAATACTCCGGGGATTGATGCCGTTCACATCAGACAGCGAAGTAAATAAGTAGAGAGCCTGCAGTGTTTTTTCTTCTTTTTGTTTTTGTTATCTCCAGCGTTTCTCTTCTTTTTTAATTCATCACGGTAAATATTGTTTTTAATACTTTATGTCACAATCACCCACCGTTATGTCTATTCAACACCTTCTTGCACGTTGAAAAATTGAATATTTTTTTTCTATCTCTCGAGGCATTATTTTTTCACAGGCATAATTAATGAAAGACACTTTGACCTCAAAACTGAGAATTTTAAATGGGACAGAATTCGTTTCATAGTGTGGCTGTGTGTGATCGTCATTTCAAAGTAAAGGCATTTAAGATTATTTATGAAAGTGGACAGCAAAAAGAAAAGCTCCTGAGCATTTCTGTTCATATTTTATATGGTCTATCTACCTCCGATTTGTTTGGAGTAGGTATCTACTTGTTGACATTACACGAGAATGTGCCAGTGCTTGGACTCTCAGAGATTTTTCCTGCAATATTTTTAAGTGCTAATTCCTTCAGTTTTGATCACTGTTCAATTTTTGCTTTCGCTTATTAATGATCAGGGCTCGGATTTTGTTGACTTTTATAAATTTAAAGCATACTTTATGGAGTAAAAATTTTGTCCCACTCACATACAGCTAAGATTCAAATCGATTTTTAACTTCAATATGAATTTTTTTGAAGTTAGAAAACCGGTTTGAAGTTCAACTTCGTTAAACTTATTCGCAAAATGTTGGTAAGAAATATTTTTGCACCATAAAGTATGCTTTGAATTTGTAAAAGTCAACAAAATCCGAGCCCTGTTCATGATGTTGCTTGTGGAACGTTACCAGGAAAATATGGTATGTCCTTTTCTAAAAAAAAACAAATTATATTCTTCGCAATTTATACTAATGCGATGATAAATATGTCGTCCTGATTTCTAATCCTTTTTAAGTTGAAATTTTTTTGTTCCCATATGAGGTTCCCCAATAAAAATGAATTATTTCTTAGGAAATAACCCCAAAATTTTTCATATTTTGACAAGCATGAAATCCTAAATTATTTAAATCATCCAAACACCATCATCATGACCTTTCATCGCAGTCGGAATGCCATTAACAAACAAAATAGAAGAAAGCTTCATTTATATTATGGCTTTACCTTTCGCATTTCGAGACAAATCCGTTTCGACAGCACTCAGTCATTCGTTCATTGGCATGTTCATTTGTGACATTTCAGTTGATCAGCTTCGATCTGCTCACTTCAGGACAACCAACACACACACACACCCACAGAGACCACCCACAATCAAGAAATAAGCTGTTCGCAAAAAAAGAAAAACGGAGGTAGAACAAAAAAAAAAAAAAATTCTTTCTTATTGCATTCATGTCCATCACCATTCACTTGTAAAGTGAAGGCGCGATTGCTCGGTACACTCAGCGGTCCACGTCCGCACAAAATCGACTTGATCTAAGGAGCAAGTCACATCACTTGACATTGCCAAGTTGGCGGTTGCACTTTCAGCTTCGTTATCGATACGTTTCCATTTTTATTTCTTTCACTTCGTTGAGTAGGTACGTTGGAAAGATGGGGACCGACCAATTGGAAGGAAACTGTCACCGCTCGTTTGCGGTGCGTGCTTCCGGCAATGTTCAAAGTTCAAAATTGCGAATAAGAGGAATAAAAAATAAAAAAAATGCAAAAGAAAATGGAACGAATGGGCTCAGCAGGATATCAAAAGAGAAAATAGAAAAACGAAAAAAAAAAAAAAAAAATTTGAAAAGATGGTGGAGAGAAATCACGATATGCGGTTTCGTTAGCTGATATACCTGCCGATGGCATTTATTCTCAACCATTGACATTGCCATTATCCGTTCATTGCGTTTTGGATTTTTTTTTTTTTTTGCTTTCCCCCCTGCAACTTGCCTTCATTATTGTTCGGTAGTGGTTTCTAGCCTTTGAATAGCAGTAATGATCCTTCAGACACTGCTGTGAGATGAGTATCTTCAAATGAAGCTTATTTGAAGATGATCTTCGGAGGGAATTGACAAAGGAAAAAATGGCGAGCTTTGGGCGTGTTCAGAATGAAACTTTAAGGTTCATAGTTTTTAACGTTGTTTAAGCTTTTTGAAGGTTAAAACTTTCAACTTTAAGTCTTCAGGAGATTTCATACCAGACTTCATAATTTTATATGAAAATTTTTTGATAAATTCATATATGTCAAAGAGATTTCGTTGAGTTAAACTGGCATGATGAGTAAAAGAATATCTTTGAAAATTTTAACTTTCGAAGTTCTTAAACCGAGCTGAAGAGTAGGTAGGTAGGTAGGTTGAAGTGGCTGCCACTTAGGCCGTTAATCGGCCCATTGTGATACCACGGATGTTTTCTTGTGTTTGTGTGAGTGTATGTATGTCTTATTATGTAGTGTGCCCCTAACATGCGATTTTTGAAAAACCAGTGCTAGGCTTGGAACATTACACTCCGTTTCGACTGTGCCGGGAATCGAACCTCGGACCCTGGGATCAAGAGCATAGCACGCATCCCCTACGCTATCCCAGAGCCACGAGCTGAAGAGTAAGTTTCTAAAAAAAATAGAACGAAGATGTCAAATAACTAAGAATTTTCGAACATAATTTGGGAAACCTACAAACAAAGAAAGAGAAAATCGCAAAGGCCGATTCACGCTGTTGAGGTTTATCGATACCAAGGACAGTTAGTTGCTATCCTTATCGAAATGTCATTGTACATAAACATTTAAAGCACTCTTATAAATAAATTTTCTCTAAAAAATAAAATTAATAAAAAAATATTTTAAAAAATATTATAAAAATTCTCAGAAGCGTCAGAAATTTCGACGATAAAAAGCAATGTTTTCAAATCGTTTCAAAATCATAAAATGTTTTCAAAACTTTGTACAATCGAGAGCTGCTCCCCTTCTATAAAATCCCTACAGCTCTTTGAGCATGGCGAGCCCACACGAGTACTGCGAATCGAAGAGGAGGAGCTTCGCGATCCCGAAGATAATGAGGTGATTGTCAAAATGATAGCAGCGCCCATTC
The DNA here is from genome assembly GCA_020466095.1 of Chlorops oryzae. Taxonomy (NCBI): domain Eukaryota; kingdom Metazoa; phylum Arthropoda; class Insecta; order Diptera; family Chloropidae; genus Chlorops; species Chlorops oryzae. The sequence continues at coordinate 106,015,579 of CM035807.1, forward strand.
ATGCAATCGATTTGGATTTTATAACAGGCGAGAAGCCAGCATTATACACAACCGATAAGAAATTTCCGCTCGTACCGGGAACCGAGGGTGTTGCCGAAGTAGCCTTTGCCGGAAAGAACGTGAAAGACCTCAAGATTGGCCAACGTGTTGTCATACCGTTCGCTAATACGATTTCGTCGCGTGGAACGTGGACAAACTACTCAATATATAATGCTCGACATATTATGCCGGTACCGGAGGATATGAAGATCAACGATGCAGCCCAATTGGTTATTTATCCTTGTGCGGCATACCGTGTGATGAGAGACTTTGTCACGTTAACGCATGGCGATTGTATATTCTTCAACGGCGGCAACACTCCAATGGGACTGGCTTTGATTCAACTATGCAGGGCGGAAAATTTCCATTGCGTTTGTGTTGTACGCGAAATAAATAGTTCGGAAAATTCGAAAAACCATTTGAAGGTTCTCGGCGCCGAAGTTGTTATCTCCGAACCCGATGTCATGACATCGAATGTCTTTGAATCTGGAGAAATTCCGAAACCGCGATTGATTGTTAACACTGTGCCACGTGGAAGTTCCAAATTGCTGGGCAAGTTCTTAGATCAGCGTGGCGTTATGGCAACGTATGGCTTTATAGCTGGATATCCAGCTATAACGGCAACAGCGCCATTAATTTTTCGCGATTTCGTACAGCGTCCCTTCTGGATTGTTAGATACAATGAGAATTTCCCCGAAAAAGCCGAACGCGAAGCAATGTTCCAGAACCTTTCGAAAATGATACAAGAAGAATTATTGAAATTACGAAAATTGCAATCAGTTCCTTTTCTCGAATACAAAACCGCTTTCGAAGAACTGGCCAAGCTGGAGGGTAACCGGACATCACAATTCCTACTTGACATGCGAGGTGTAGACTGAATGGGAAAGTAAAAACCAAATATTCACCTTCGAAACCATAAAAGAGAAAACTGAAAAGCCTCTTATTAATTGATTTTCCATAATAGAAAGAAATCAGTTTTAATGCCTTCAAAGGACCTTTTGTAAAAAAAAAAACCATTCTCAAAATAAATCCATAGTTCTTCAATGCCATAGTTAACTACATGACTCAATAATCGCATTGACATAAATGCCAACTATTAATATCGCATCCACAAAAGCGTTTTATCAAAGTCAAGTAATTCAATTATTCATGCATGCCTCTGTGCAAGGGTCTCCTCCATTTAGTGCTTTTCAATCGGAATATTGAAGGCCATAAAGCAAACAGACAAACAAACAACCAAACAAACGAATTAATCCCTTAGCAAGTTCACAGCTTTTATGATAAATCATTGTAGCATAACTTTCAGCTTCATCGCCCTTAATGATACTACGAGCACCGGAGTCAGCGTAAATAGACTCAACCACATCCATTTACATGCTCACCAACAGTCCCTGGCTCACTCTTCGAGTTCTCCCATTTTAACATACTTACTTAAAATTTCCGTACGTAAAATACACCATTTTACTAACCCCGAAAAGTAAATGCCACAACAAATCCTTTTTACCGCACTCAAATGTCACACAGCCGGTTCACTCATGAGCGCGCACCTTCTTCTAACATGCGATGGCGATAGCCAGCCCCCCGTATTCACCTACACACAAAAAAAAGCACACTCACACACTCGCAGGGAAACCCATACTCTCTTTAATGGCAGTGTAATGTCAAGGACGGCAGAATAAATCGTCGGCTCCTTTCATTATATACATATACATAACATATACATATATATATTTTTCTATTTATATTTGAAGCCTCCTATCTCAAGGATCTTCCTTCCCACAAACATTTTCTCGAATCGTTCGACATGCCTCCGCAGTTGGTGGTGACCTTTATTCTCTTATGTGAAATTTATAGAGCGAGCTTTGCGAAGCTGTAGTGTTAAAATATAACAAGTTATTGGGAATTTATGAAAATAAATTTTTATGAAGCAAACTTAATGCGATCTTTAAGCCACTTATCACGGTTGCAAGCGTAATTTTCAAAAGCCTTTTGTTATTCTTTATTTGCGTTTTAAATCGAATGGAGTTTGGTTTTTTTTTCTCTTCTTCTGTTAGGTGCTTCGCGGAATCCATTAAGTTTGATGGAAAAATTCCTATTTAAGGATTTCATTCTGCCTCGATGAGCAAGCACTTCGGGGAATGATGACCTGCACTCACCATTAAAGGGGATTATTTTTTTTTTTAAATAAAAATCGAATCCTTTCATAAATTGAAACTTTTGAGTTTCATTCAAATACTGGCAAATAAGCCTCAATAGCTCGGCCTGAATCGATTGGGGTTCGGAGAGATTTTATGTAGGAAGTTTGACTGTAAAAAAGAAAAATATTTTGAAAAATAACAGAATTATGAATGGAGAATGTGAATCGAAGGATACATACTTAACTCTGCGAAGAGTCCTTTAGAAGGGATTATTTCCTGGAATAAATACGGTACATTAAGCTAAAAATAACAAAAGGCTTACTCCTTAATCGGTTTGACAACGTATCATCTGTGAATAGCTTCAAAGGTAAAAAGGCAATTGAGATGGGCAGAAGTGAAGGATTTGCCATATAGGCTTCATACGAGGCTGGCTGTCTGAGGACGAATACTTTCAAGTGCGAGAAATTTTCTCGATTGATGGGATGGAAGGGGAAACTTTAAGAAGGAGAGATTTTGGTTTGTGGTGAAGTTTCTTGGACGGCCATTTTTATGCACACTGATGATTTTCGGGATATAATTTTTATTATTTTTTGCACGTGAATCGTGCATTCTTGAATTGCCGTGGCTTAAAGCACATCGTCTTTGTTTACCATTTCAGTAGAACCTCGATTATACAATCTCTTAATTCATGTGAATAGAATTGCATGGAGAAAAGGATAGTCCGAACAAAAAAGGACGTATTGGGGCAGGAAAGTTATTTTGTTCTCACATTCGATAGTAACATTTTCACACATCCAATGTAAACCACAATTTGATGAAAAATTTAGAGCATATCTAAAGGGGTAGTTTTTTAGTTTATTCCTCTGATTCCGGTAAGAAAAAAACCTTCAACTTTGCCCTGTCAAAATCTTAACAAGGACCGCTCGAATGCAGCTAGCGTATTTGAAGAAGTTGGAGTTATGTGCTTTCTCTATTTCGGTCATAAAAGCTTTTTAAAACTCTTTACTGCCTGGGAGATATGCGCTCGAAATTAAACGATCATCTCAAAAACCTCAAAAGTCAAAAGAATAGAATTTTTCAGGAATCAACAAACTTTTATATCCATTACCCAGATTTCCGATGATACGGAATACTCCTGGTTTTATTTGATTCGGATAGTCGTGAGATTCTATTGCATTTAATATCGATAATAAACAAAATACTTAAACTACAAAAATTTGCGCGAGAATTCCTCATTTAAGTTGAGACAAGTTTCTTTTCCGGCTTCAAGGTTTTTCCTTTCAACGTAGTTTTTCTTTTTTTGAACTTCTTACTTTTTAGGCAACCACTTGACGCAATGTAAGCAGCTTATTATATGAAAAATAAGCTTAATTTTCCACATAAATCCCAAAAGCCCGAAAGTGAATAACAACTTGGAATTACCGAAAACATGCTCTCGTACATACACACAACACAACACACCACAGCACAGCACAGAAAATCGCACACAGGCGTACGGCGGAAGTCGTTGAATTGGCATTTCGATTTTTGCACAGGAATGGCGAATTTCATAACAATTTCGAAATCTCTTACGAATTTTGTGCTTTTCAGTTAACGAAATTTTAACGAGTGCCACTTCCATTGCTGCTGCTTCTGTTGGATTTTCAACTTAAGTGCTTGCAACGGCTGCATCAACACTACAGGCTCCCTCTCCTTCCGTAGCGCCTACGCGAGGACTAACAAAGTTTTCTTGTCTAGCGAAAAAAAAAAAAAAAAAATGGGATGATGCTAACCTCGACGTGCAAAATTACGGACCGACAACGATGACATGCTTCACTCCTCCCGTTTGCCTCCCAGCGCACGGAAGCGCAATAGAACTATCGCTGCTGCCATGAAGTGACTTGATGTTTGAGTGTTTGCTCAACGCTGAAGCCAACTTTGCATAACAAGTTTGCTGAGTTCTTAAGAGTCAATTCCGATGCGTGATCCATTCGCTCCGTTAATTCTATTATCCTTCGATACACGCTTTTGTTCAGCGACTTTTCGAATCTGGATGACACATTGAAAATCATGAGAGAGAAATATATGTTCAAGGGAAAGCATAAACTTAGTGAATGACCTCAATTTTTATTTATAATAATTAATTCAAAGTGTTTGAGAGACTATTTTATTTCAATTCTTTAAATGTTTTTAATTAAAAAAAATTGTTTTTTTTTTATGAAATCCATTTAATTTTAAATGACGGAAAATGTCCTTTCGCCAAGACATGCACATCCTTTCACGGCTAATCCGCTAAAAAAAAAATGAAAACTTTTGTTGAAAAAATCCTTCAGCACAAAAAAAAACGCAAATAAATTGTGCAACGATTTCATTTCAGTCGAAATCCACGGAAATCTAATCCCACGCGGAATCCACACTATCTGCGGCTTTTCCCGTAAATGCATATCTCCGTAGAACGATGAACGATAAACGCGAGAAATACTTAATTTGACTGAACTTTTTAATTTCCGTCGAAGGCAGCGCGCGCTCGGTTTGGGTGTCTTAAGCGGAGGATGCAATTGTTTGCGAGAGCATGTTAAGCGGTGCTCTCCTTGCTCAAAGTACTTTGTGTGTTGGGCTATTAAGTGTTGCATACTTTCTGGAGTTTCTGCGGTAAACCAATGTATGCAGCAGCAGCAGCTACCGCACTACCAAATTGCACTGCATATCAACACCTTGCGATGCTCTTAGCTGAATTTTTCCCCCTCCCCCGTCCCCATGCGCTGTTAAACTTCATTAGTCGGAATAGTAACTTCATTCTTTCGCTGAGCGTATCGCTGTGATCGTCTCGTATATCATGTATATATTTTAGTATGCTGTTGCATGCCGTAGCTGTAGTTGATATATCGTTTCCGCTGATGCTGTCGTTGCACATTTTTTTGTTGTTTTTTTTTTTTTTGTTGTTTAGGTTTTGAAAGTCTCTTCCCCTTTATTTTTGTTTTCTATTTATAGTTTTAGTTTTTGATTTCATTTTACCCCCAACGGGGTTTCGCGTTACCGAAGCGCTGCCACACCCTCCTCATGTTGCCTTGGATGGTTTTTCCTTGTTGTCTCAACGACCGAAGAAAGTTTAATTAATTTTCCTACTTCGAGGCTTCAGTTTTAAGGCTTTTCCTTTTTTTATTTTAATTTTTTTTTTTTACTTATTTTACTCTTTCACAAAGTTTCTTTTTTGTTTTTTTTCAAAGGTTATTCGAAAGATTACACGACTATGCTTCACTTTTTAGTCTCATTCATTCTATGAGGTGATACTATCTCTCTAACATAGTCATCGAAGGTGGGTTGAAAGTGGGTGTCCTTTGGTTTTCCGTTTTTCGTAAAATGATAGACATTCTGCCTTCTGGAAAGCAGTGAGAAGAAAAAAAAAAAAAAAAAAGAAAGGACGAGAGTTAAATGAATGGTCGGATACGCCTTTGGATAGTTTATTTTCTCGTGCCGTTGGGGTTTTGCAAGAAAATGAATTTTAAGTTCGCATTAATTTAAATTTAAATGGTTTTTCTTCGTCTATTCAAAGTCATTTAAGCGACCCTTTCGGAATGAAACGGAATGGAATGAAATTTATTTTCATCAGGCAATTTGTTGCTTTATAACTTAGAAGAGAAAATTGAAGGTACCTACTTTTTTAATGGCTGTCAACGATACGCTGCACAGTGAGATTTCAGCGGCAAAAATAGGATTTTTTGACCATCGTAATTTTATGATTTGTCGATTTAATCTAACAAAGAAACCTCTAGATAAGAAAAATTCAAAACTGTTTTTTCAAAAAACATAATTTTTTTATATAAAAAATTAAGCTAAAGATAGAAAATGTTTTTTCTTCGAAAAATTGAAAAAAAAAAATTCGAATTGGTTCCCATTTTTTTCGGATTTAAATCTACCACTGTTGCTATAAAAGTGATTTTTTATTAAAATTTAGAGTTTGATATTTAAAAGGAATTAAAAATTATGGCATTTTATTGAATATCGAAGAGGAGGTGGGCTATCAAAAATTCTACCTCGAAAATGACGCCTTTCCTTTTTTCAATGGACAAAAAGTTTATATGCTTTGTCGTGCTTTGTCTTCTAGTTGATAAAAAATAAAAGTCTGGAGTCTGTTCTAACGATCTATGAAAAAAAAATTACCGCCCACTTACGATTGTCTCGATAAAGTCCATTTTTATGTTAAAAATCACCGGGAAAATGTCTGGATATTAAGAAAAAAATCATTGCATATGTTAAGGATGATCAGTATTCATTAACGCTTTATTATAATTTCTGATGGCAATGTTTATAAGAAATTAAGAACTAACTAAGAAATTACAAAAACAAAACATTATATTAAAATTTTTGTTTTGTGAGAACATACGAAACTATGATGCAATTTATACTGAAAAGGCTGTTATCCAGGAAGTACCCCTAGGGACTGTCAATGAACCTTTTTTGTATATATTCGTTTTTGAGTATAAACAACATTCTGACCAAGTTTCATTAAAATCGGTTGAGTTTTAGATGTAGCTGCCATACAAAACTGCATGTAGGGGTCTATGGGCCGGTACCCGAAGGGTTGAACCGATTTCGATAAATTTTAGTTTGTATCTTAATGACCTCAATTTACACCCGCATACCAATTTTCATTATGATAGGACTATTCCTTCTATTTTTTGCCGCACGATGTATGGAGCAATCCCACTGTGCGCTGCAGGAATTATTTGGAATAAAATATTAAAATTGATATCCTTGTGATATACATACATGTTTGATATGTGCACAATTATTTTCTAATTGAATTAATTTTCATACTTGAAATTGATGGGAAAATTTTGCTCCAAATAAACACATTTCATTTCATTGGAAAATCACCAAATTACCTCCCGAAGATCGTATCAGATTTACGTGATACATTACTTTGCAAAAACCTAATTAAAATCTCATTAAACATTCGAAATTCATTTTGTATGCTCACAGTTAAGCAGACCAAAAAGTTTTCACTTGCCTGCGACAGACCAAAATCAGTCCTGACCGCAACCAACTCCCGATGGCCGTATAAAATTTGGAGTTTTTGTTGCTGCTGTTGTTGATGTTTTTCTCTACGATTTTCACCTGCGTGAAAAGCGGTATTTACATTATAGTGAAATTTCACACAATTACAAGGAAAATAAAATAAATGTGCTTTGGAAAGGAAGAGAGAAAAAAGTTCGCTGCTTTTTGTGGGGAGACATTTTTTGCATTTTTGCTTTAGATTGTGTGCCCGCAAAAGGTTTTGATTTACTGTTATCACGAAAAATGCCTGCGTTGTATCTATGTATGTACATAAGTTTGAATATATGTAGGTGGTGGTGTAGTATAGTGCATGTGGTTTTCAATAAACACCACATGCCGCATAGTCCTTGTGGTCTGTGATTTCTTCAATTCCTATTTTTATTTTTTTATTTTGGTGATATCTGACAGAATGTGTTTTTGTCGCTATCTATTCATTATTTTTTTTTTTTTATTTAAAAAAAATATTTTGTTTTTTGTTTGGAGTGAGAGAAATTAATGCGATATTTTTTATGGCTTTTTATGCTCTACAATTTCCTATTTTTTTTTCTTCAGTTCGCAATAATTTATAGCCTCCTTTGCTTTAATAACACAACATGCGGTATAATGTTTCATGTAAATCGTGTCTTTGTTCTGTGTTGCCTACGTTCGTTACATGCCCAAAAGCATCGTTTTAATTTGAGGATTTACAGGGAAAAGCTTTTTTTTATGGGAATCATTTGAATGTAATTATATCTTGTGGCTCTGGGATGCCGTAGGGGATGCGTGCTATGCTCTTGATCCAGGGTCCGAGGTTCGATTCCAGACACAGGCGAAACGGAGTGTAATGTTCCAAGCCTAGCACTGGTTTTTCAAAAAATCGCATGTTAGGGTTACACTACATGGTAGGCAGGCAGGTAGGTGCGGCAGCTGATAGCTCACGTAGGCTCATATATAGGCCCCTTGGGATACCATTGAGAGGCACGACTAGCCCCTTTCTAGTTCTTATGAAAGCCAATTAGACTTCCTGATGAACCGCGCGATGTCTGAAATTTTGATTTCGGACAGTTCGGTGAGGCTGGTCAAAAAGGTGTGTCCCAGTAGAGCCAGTCTTTTTGACGATAAGGCCGGGCACTGAACTCCTCCTCCTCCGAGCGACAGCTCCGGCAAAAGTCATTGTATGGGGGTCCCAGCCGGCACACTACATACCCTGCAGTAATATGGACCGGCCCAAGTGTAGCCTTCGGTCAGTCCTTTATGGTACCAGTACTAGTCTCCTCATAACTCCACTTCTAATGTATTCAACTGACCTTTTTAACATGGGCCTGACATTGGAGAGGGACTAGTCCGCAAAACGTCGGTTTTTTTTTTTTTTGGTCAATTGTCGGAATTTTGTCTGGCTTTAGGATAGTCAAATAAGGAAAATAAAAAACCCATTTCTTATATATATTATAGGTTTATGAAAGTGCCACCGACAGACTACCCTTTAACCAAACCCGTTTATTACCGACTGCCGGCTAGCCGAATTCGATGGAGCGAATGCCATAATATAACCGGTAGGATTTCGACTGGTTAAAGGGCAGTCCTTCTTTGGAATTGAAATATGAAAAACCGCTTTCAGTTATAATTATAGGTCATTAAAGTCACCGACAACTACCCTTAACAACGCGATTCGATGCGGCAAACACAATTCATGGAGAAATGCCAATTCCTTGGTATTTCACTGGTTAAGGGCAGTCCTTCTTTGGAAATTGACCGGGTCATTATCGGGTACTAAGACATAAACTCACACAAACACAGAAAACCTCCTTGGTATCACAATGGGCAGCCACTTCAACCTAACTACCTATCTTATATCTTGTTGGTTAATATTATCAACTTGATAATGAGGAACTTATTTCGGGGAATCGAAATTATTCAAATTTTCAGAAAACTCTTTGTTTGGATTGGATCGGAAAATTTGTAAGAGTTAAAGTTCACGGGAAATCATGTTCTCTTATGGTACAGAGGATTTTTGGTTCGATTTCTGCTCGACATAAAGCCTTCAGAAAAGAAAAAAGCCATTCAACGTCTCTTATATGCATGACTTAGCAGCAGCGGATCTATGTGAAGCGAGTGCCTTCGGTAGAATAAAAAGGTGAGAACGATATCGAGAGTCCCGTCGAAAGAAATTTTGACCGCAAAAGAAATTCTTTCCTTCCTTCGTCACAGAATTGATTCTTAAAAAAACCATTATTTGGTTCCCGAAGAAATCAACTGATGAAGAAGAACTCCGCACATTGGACGAGTTCTTCTATAATGAATTTTTCCCTGTATTGAATCGATTCACAACTATTTCCTTACACTATCAGTATGTTGGGCTCTCTCTAAATGATAATAAGATCAAGTTACACCCACTCCGAAAACCCTGTCTTGGCATGAAAATAAGAAAAAAATTCTTGAAAAAGGAGAAATCATATTTTACAAAATTTTTCATTTCAAAAATAATTAACGATTTTGAATCCGACCATGCCGAACACAAACCGTAGGCTTATCCGATTACATTCACAGCAAATGGCCAAACGAAGGTATTCGGCATTAAAGGAACATTTCCGTTGAACATTTCAAATGAAATTTACCTCAACTTTTCTGGGGAATTTCAATTAAAATTAATTTCAAAATTGAAAACTCAACAAACAAAATTACCCTCACCAAACGGCACGGCCAGATTCAACCAAGCAGATGTAATTCTAGCGCAGAGCCTAATGAAATACCTACATTTCTCGTCGCATTACAGCAGAAAACTTATAATCCAATTTGCAATTTAGCCACAAATGGAATCTTTTGTAAAGTTGACTTTGATTCGTTTAGCTCGCCCGAAAGCGCAATCGCCCAGTCGCCCATCGGTCGGTGCCCAGGCAACCTGCAGCTAGCTCCACCAAAAAACCCTGACAATCCCAACCTACCGACGCGACGCAGCGCAGCACTCCCGCCTATTTTCGCTCCTCTTTGGTGCGTTAATGCCGCAATTTGATACAAATAATTCTATTACAGATGGTTCGTGGTCGCCCCGCGCTATCGTCGCGTCCATTGCGAAGAGAGAAAATCAGTTCGACGTTTCCACACGGAAAAATCAGAGCCGAGAAACCCCACTCGCAAATTGGAAAAGACGAAAAGTCTTGTCAGCCATTTCGTTGCGAAAATGTCGAAATGAAATCAGCAACTCTGGAAATCATGCCATTCAACATATTCGTGCGCCAATAAAGTTGTTGCGCTTCCACCTACAGAAGAAGAAAATAAAAGGAAAAATAAAAATAAAAAATATTAAAAAAAAAATTCGGAAAACGCATCGGATGGGCGCATGAATTCTCGGTTTAAAAAAAAAAAGCAGCTCCCTTACGTCCAGCGAAAAGTTCCAGAGCAAAATTGCGTTCCATTGTGTTCGGTAATCGGGTGTGTTTTGTGAGCACTTTTTTCTTCAAAAATTTTTACAATTTCGTGCGGTTCCTATAGATGAATTCTTTTCTCTCCCTATGACTATGGAATCTATGACTTTCAACCCGGCCATGCCATGCCGTACCGTATTGAACGAAAAATTCTCTTTCAAAGAAACCTTTCCAATTCAATTCAAAGATAAATGCAGTTTTTTTTTTTTTTTTTTGTGTGGACTTTCAGTGCTTCCAATTCTTTAAGTTTTGTTCGAGTCAACTTGTTCTTTGTGCGATCAACTTTCTCTTGAGCTTCAACAACTTTTTAGAGAGAAACTATATTTTTCCTTTTGCTTCTTTTTTGTGATTTTTCAAATCGAAAAGTACATTGAAAAGGCAACTTCTGGCAAGTTTTCCATCAAAGTACATTGAAGTGATTGTGAACTTGTCTCTTTAAGGAGAAATTGAAAAAAGCAACAAAGAATCGACTTAATACCAACAAAAAAAAAAAAAAAGGAAAGGAAGGATATTCATGTGACCGCAAATGTTAGAAGCGACCCGATGTTTGTGAAGCACAAAGCAGCTTTGTGCCATTGAGCCACATAGATGTGAGTATGCTCCAAAGGACTTTTAATGGACGAGGCTGGGATAAAACGAAGAGAATTGATCCCTTCTAATTAAGCTCAGATGCACTTAGTTAAGAATATAAGAACATAAGAACTCAAATGACACTTTTAAGGCAAAAAACCGAAGGAAGAATATTATTCTCCGATTTTAGGTTGTTAGTACAAAATTTACCTCATGAAGGCATTTTTTTTTCTTCTTTAATTTCGATTTGAACATTGTTGAGAGGAAAATAAAAAAAATTGAAGTTGCTTACACTTTGGGGTGCCTTTTTGAAAATTTCTATACCAAATCTTGTACTGAGAGTACACAAAAAAGCGACGGTTCAATTGTGAAGTCATCGATGTTATGTACCTTCATGCTGATGGTAATTTAACTTAGTCAAAATTCATGCTGAAAATGTGCTCAAAATGAGGTATCCGTGATATCAAAACTTTTGTTTCAATGTGAAAAATTTGTTTAAAAAATACTTAGCAATTTTTTTTTGGATAATATTTACATAAATAAACTTTTTTCCTCAACTGGTGTATACTGCACAGTCGGAGTAAAGCTCAAACTCCAACATTGCGAGAGCCCGATGCGAGAGCGCGAGACGAGACGCACACAAATTTCAATACATTCAATCATATGGTTCAAGCACCAATTTATCGCACTGCGAGACCTCGTAGCGAGAAAATTTTGAAAAATTGAATATTTTTCGTTGCGAGGCAATTTGACAGGTTAATGATGTAGCTATTTTTTGAGTACTCGCTATTGGGTACTCGTTTAAGCTAATAAAACAAAAACTGTTCACTGTTCCGTGAAAAAGAGCTTTTAAGATATTTCGCGAGCTTTGGTTCGTTTTGAAATTTTTGAAAATTTTTGAAAATTTTTGAAAATTATGAATTAAAATTTAAACTCAAGCGTTAAACATAGCGTATAATTGTTATGAGTACTCGGTACTCGTTCGATTGGTACTCGGTTCAAATATTGCTTTACTAGAAGCGAAAATATGCTATCAACTGCGTGACGCAAAACTCTCATTGGAGTTTGAAATGCGTCACGCAAAACATTTTCGTGACGTCGCGCACTCTCGCATCGGGCTCTCGCAATATTGGATTTTGGGCTTAAGCCCAAAATGAATTTTTTTTTATTTTCTTTTGTATAATTTTGCATTGGCACGCTGTCAAAGTTGAAGTTTCGTTACACGTCTTTTTGTCGATTGAAATGATTGCGTTGATTTCGAAATTTGTTGTTAGGCTAAAAATTGATAAATTCAAAAATTTTAAGCAAAAAACAAGATGTGGATAGCAATGCTGGTGGGATGTACTTATTCAGGGATTTTAAGAATAAGCGTTATCTTGTGTCTGTTTTGAGATGCCATGTGGCTTGTAAGTGTTCCAATACCAATAAAAAATAAAACAGATCTTTGACTTAACAGACTTGTAACTTCTATTGTCACCTAGGGTCAGCAAAAAAAATTCAAAACACATAATAGAACATCTTATTCTGATATGAAATATAATCACTTTTGCTGCTACTATTTGCCAAAATCTGGTTTTATGCACAATTTTTAAGAACGAATTGCATGGGATTCGAAACAAGATGAATCAAGAGAATCAAAAACGCTTGCTCGTTTTAATTTTATTCTAAACCGGATCTAGAAAAGCTCCGAGGAACCGACAATTTATTTCGTTATATAAAAAAACTGAAAATATTGCAAGAAATATTAATCGTCATGGGTCCGCCATATTGGATCTACCATTTTGAATTTTAAGATTTCTTGTAAAGACGGTCCACCATTTTGAATTTCAAAATTTCGAGTTCATAATCGTAATCCGCAACTTCGAAAACCCCACTAATCAGAAACCTATATTTTTGTCCAGAAAAAGTTGTGTCTTTACCCATAGTACATTGGGAGAACTTTTTTTTGAGCTCATATAGAAATTCACTAATGTGCCTTCTTATTTATCCACTCCTCCGTACAACCTCCTGAATATTTCAATTATCTAAGAAGTGTAATGAAATTATCTACGTCCTCGTGTATCCATATGGAGCCATCAATTTTTATGCTGTCACCTCCCCGATAGTACTTTTCGCAGTCATCGTTGGAAGAATCACAAATCAAATTACCAAACATGACATAAAACGCAAAATTCTGGCTTACATCTTGACCAGTCAAATACAATGACAGCTCATTTGAATGTTTTTACAAAGTCATGCAGCAACGTGACCAACATACCGAGTGACCAAATAATGAGGAGAAATTTAGGAAACATGACAAAAGTGTACCATGAGAGGCCCGTCATCAGGATCATAGCAGAAAGTTTGTTAATATTTTTTTTTTGCTCTGATTTAGGCAACATTTTCAAAAAGCTAACTACGAAAATAGAAAAAAAAAAAATAATGTTAAGGAGGACTTCATAAATTACATCAAACCAAGCTGCAAACACTCAAGCAGTACCACATTAATCCTCGAAATTGTAAATTAGATTTACCAACTCGTAATGCATACATTCAAACGAAGTTAGACGCATGTGTGGCCGTAATGGAATGAAACATGCATACAAATCGCACTGCAGTTCAGAGAGGAGGCCTAAAATGATTTTTCTCGCTCTTTTTCTCCATTCCTGGAATTGGTCAGTTCAGCACTGAAGGGCCAGAAATATTATAAAAAAAAAAAAGAAAAAAAAGATACGACCGACCGTAGAGTGGATAGCGTAGCGTAATATATTCGTGCCAGGCATAATAATCTTCAGAAAGGCACACACTCACAATCAACCGTTCACACGCTCACGCACACACACACACACATTGCCAGAGACACGGACACAAGTACGAGCATGAGCACGAAAGGACATTTTCTAAGCTACATACATAGCGTAGATTGGAATGTAAAAAATCACATTTTAGCATGATATTTTCACGAAAATTGCTTAAGAAACGAAAAGCTAAAAGGCAAAAAGAATCGCACACCATCGAAGAAGAAGGTAGTTTGGCGGTGGTGCAGTCGGGCGCAGGAAAGAAACTGAGCGAGAGAGAAAAGGCCAGCCTGAAAAGGGATATGCATTTCCTGCCAGAAAAATGTAAGCACTTTGCACTTACTTTATAATGCAAACGACAGCTGAAGTGCCACTGTGCCTTCCTACCTTTCGACCGACCGACCGACCGACCGACCAAAAGACTGTCGTCCGACCGACCACCGGACAAAGGGCATCAAAACGTGCTGCAAACGGCGAGCAGCGAGCGGCGAGCGGCAAACGTTGCGACACGCCGCGGTCGTCGAGCGTCATCAACGTTGAGTCAAGTAGCGCAAATACGAGGCAACGACTCGCATATATGGCGGATTACGGCGCTTGGCAGTCATTTGCCTTTTTCGGTTGTAAAAATGAAACGAACCAACGAACGAACGACCGAAGGAGAAATAAATTCCTGCAGTAAATGCGGAATGTAGAAATCCGTCGCTTGCTTCATTTTCATTTTCATTTTCCTTTTCATTTTATGCTATTTTATTTAAAACAATTTTTTCTCCTTCCATTTTCCATTTTTTTTTTCGACTGCAATTTCTTTCTTCCTTGTTCATATTTCTTGCGCTTTCGTTTTTTTTTTTTTTTTTTTGTTTTTTTGGCTTGCACGGCACGAACCTTGCAATTTCAGTTTTCGTGGTCTTTATGTAGTGCTTTTGCTTGTTTCGGGCTTTTAATTTTATTAAAAAAAAATAGAAAAAAATAGAAAAAAAAATAATAAGTAAAAGGAAAATGAAGAGAAGAAAAAACAAGAAGTAAAAACATACGACACACGCAATCGGAATAAGGAATGCAATAAAGTTAAGTGAAAATCCAAAAGTATCATGAGTCAGTAGAAGGAAGTACCGAACAGTGATTCAAATTGAGCATGAGAGCACTTAAAATGTTGGAAAGGATATCTCGAAGTTCTTAAAGCAATTCAAAGGAAGATTCGAGCTCTGTCTCACTTGTTGTCCCTCTGTGTCAGCATTTCGACACAGGTTCTTCAACCTATCCTTATGAAATTTTGTTATAATGACTAAGATTGACATGAGAAAATGCACTTCATACGACCGAATTTTTAGGGGTACCTCCAGTACAAGAGTTTTCGCAGAAAGTCATATGAACTTAGGCGTGAAATAAAATCGATTGTAGTAACATGTCATTAATGTCCAAAATGTCATTAGATATTCCAGCAAGAGTCGGCGTACGACTTTCTTTCATAGCCAAAAACGTCTTCCAAAACAAAAATCAAAAAGGCTTCAGTGGGCGTGGTTAAACTGTTAGACAATTACCCCTTCATTCATTATCAAATTTTTAATTTAAAACATTGTTTAAATTCAGTTTTTGTATGGAAATTTGACACTTAAACAATAGGTGTATTCACAAAGGCGATGGAAAATAGGAAAGTCGGAAAATCGGAAAATTTTAACTGCTTAAAAAGTTGTGCCAAGATAGAAAAAAAGCTTTAAAAATTTTTAAGAAGTCGCATTTTTACGATTTTGCGACATTTCAACGTTTTTAACACGCCTTTGTGAATATCCTGAATGTTTTAAATTTAAAATGTGATTATGAAAAAAAAAAAAAAATAAATTAATAAAAATTTCTAAGAAATTTCTTTATTTCGAAAGAAAAGGGTTAAAAATCTCTCACCCGATACTAAACAGTGGCCGCTGCAGTGTGAGATATAATTCCAAAAAGATAACACTGTGCTAGTTCAAAATTGTAACAAGTGGGGGCCATAGTCATTAATGGGTGCGCTGAGTCCCATGGTATCCTTGGTTTTTCCAAGTTGGCTCTAGTTATTGTGATATCCGCATTTTAAGTTAGCTCATTTTTGTTCGGTTAAGCATACGCGACATATGTACGACGCGCCGTATGCTTAATCTACATTACTCATACGCAGTGCAAACACCTGAAATCTAAAGCGACGAACCCGCAAAAATGCGTAAATTTGAAATGCAGATATCTCGACAACTAGAGTCAACTTGGAAAAACTAATGATACCATCGGACGCAGCGTACCCAAATTAGGTTTAATGGCTATGGCCACCGCTTGTTACAATTTTTCAGTATCAATTACAAGCACAGTGTAATCAATCGACATTTAGATTATAAATTTTGGAAAATTTAAAGATATTTCGTCCTCAATGCTCATATGCATAAAAAGCCTCAAGGTTGAAAATTAAACTTACATAGGACAGAAGAAAGAAAACGTTTCATTTTTCCTTTTTGAATTTTTTTTTTCTATTTTGGGGCAGTCTTAAATGAAATTGCAACCACTGTGCAAAGTAATACAGCGAAAAGAAAAGAAAATACAAATGCTGCTGCAATTGGCAGATTAATGCATCACTCCCGAATTTGCAGAAGAGGCGAGTCAGATTGGTCTTTATTTACAAAAAGAAAAAAATTAGTTTTTGGCATTGCACTTTTATAAAAATAAAAATTTCGCATATATTTTGAGAGCTTAAGTCGATTTTGAGAATTTTTTCATTAAAATTCGAAATTAACTTTATTAAAATATCCATTCAATGTCTTATCTTCGGAATTAAATCAAATAAATTATTATGGTCACTTGCTCTTAATATTTATGGCGATCTAGTTATGTCTTCAATTATTTATTCACAATCTCTTCTACAAGTCTGCCTAAAAATTATTTTAAAAAAAATCGGATGCGAATAAAGTCGAAATAAAACACTCAATCCAATTAAATTTTAAGCTAAAATTTTCATTGCAAAAACTAAAAAAAATTAATATATATTCACTGAAAATTTCAGTTTTATTCAAATAAATGCCATGAAATTTCAAATGAAATTTCAAATGAATTTATTTAAACATTTCACATGAAAATACATGTTGGCAATTAATTTGATTATTTCGTATTTTTTCTCTCACTTTAAAATTCCCATCTGCCTATCTACCTGTCTTGCTCTGTGTGCCTTTGTTTATTTCGAAAAGCTTCATGCAAATTTAATTGTATTGCTCAAAATAAACTTGCATACAAATGTGAAACGATAAAAATTCCCCAAACAATTTTATATGAAATTCTACATTTCAACATCAGCCATATACTTAATTAATAACATTTCATTTGGCCACGTTCACATGCTTGTGTGTCTGAGTTTGTGTATTTGTATGTGAGACAGTTTGAATGCACACATTTGAATGGTGACTCTAATGAATCTCATTTTCGGAAATTTTCATTCAGTTCTAAAATTTCGCATTTTCATAATTTTGAGGCTGAGGCAAATGAAAATATCTGGGCCATGATTTGTGGTGGTTTTCAGGAGTTTCAACACAGTGTTCCATCATTTAAAGTTTCGCATAAAATAATTTTTATAAATTGCATAGGTATATATAAATTAATTTTTAGAAAATTTGAAGCATTTTGGAGTGCTTAAATATGGGGAAATCATTTATTGCTTATGCGTCTTCCCTTCAAAAGCGAAAAAGATCGGAAAAGTGGAAAATTTTCATACAAAAATTTCGTTCTCAAATTTGTTATCCTTCTGGATTTACGAGTTTTTGCGATTTTCGAGTCGAAAGCACGTTAAAGGGAATACCCCTAGTATGCGCAATGTTATTTCCTGCTTAAATCTTCCCAGCGCGCTGGCCAAAATGCTGCTTACAGAAGCATTCTCGTATACCTTGCAGCTATTTATAGGCAGGTCGCTTACAGTCTCGTATACTTTGTGGACGGTAGGGTCAGGGAAAACATCGATTGTTCTTCGATGACTTCGTCGGTGAAATTCGGTATGATCTGTGGTTGTTCTAATTATAAACGCTTGACAGTAGACTAATGAGTGTTATAATGATTGTAATTCTCACTTGTGATATTTAGCTGAATTTCTAATGTCGAATAGTTCAATCGTTCAATCGGTCGTTCAGCATTACAAAGCACGTTGCCCTCAACAAATTATTTGCTAACATACATTTGAATTATCGTTTGCCACACACGTTCGCAGCAAATTCGTGTAATTCGTGACAGCCAGAGGCGCAGTGGTCAATTCATTTCGGTCTCAGGTGACGAAGCCAATGTATCTGCAAATAAGCAATGAGGTAACAGTGGCGAAAATAATTACAGACTTACATATATTTCGACCCAATGACAATCAAAGAAATTACTTTGGGTCAAAATATTTGCAGAAAATTTTTTTTTGCGTTTTCTCTTCGACATGAAATGTTGCAATAAAAAAAATTGTGTTGTTTTTTTCCTGAGAATTTTCGCCCATTGCGATCATATTTAGTTCCCTGGGCGAATCAATTTGTAATTAAACATTTTTCGAGAGTATTGTATTGCTAAGCAAAAAATCGAAATATAACATAAATGAAATGTTTTGTGGATGTTTCGATGTTCGCTTATGCACTCGCACAAATATACACATAAGTACATACGAATCCGTACAATGTATGTGCATGTTAATTAGCGCTAATGTCTTTTTAATTATGTATAATTGCGGCACATGTTGCGAGGAAGTGTGCAGTAATGCGAAATAATTTGTTGTTTAACAGTTTTGAAAGCTTAAAACAAAAAAATCGACAATAGATTTCATTCGATTGGGCAGCTTTTACGATACGATCGAAGCCGAAGTAAAATAATGGACAGTTTCTTATTTTATTAAATTATTTTTTTTTTATTGAATTTTGCCCGTTTGCTACTGTTCCGATTAAGGGGGCTGCCTCATAGGCGAGGCTGTTTTTGAACCTTTTTTGCTGACAGAAAACAAAAAGAGCTTTTTCATTAGTTGTTTTTAAATGTGTTAGGAATGAATGAAAGTTAATAAAAATGCACATTAGTTTTTTTTTGTGAGGGCGGTTCAAAATGGATGCTCAAAAAAGGTGTAGTGCTGGCTGCCACAAATCCAGGTAACTTGGAGTTAACCGTCATGGAAAAGAAAAAAAGGTTGTAATCAGTATAGATTTTATTATAGCTCGAACCTCCAAAATAATTTTGGGATTTTTGTTTTTTTTGTGACAAAATGGCGGCCACTGAAAAATGACCCATCGTATTTCGGTATAATCCTTTTGCTAGTTCAGTGTAAAAAAAATAGGTGAAAATTTTTCAAATTTAGGATTGAGGTTCACGCGATAATGGTGACGATTCTTCTTTGCTTCATTAAGCTAAACTGGAGAAATCGTGGCAACTAGTTCAAAAAAATGGTTTCGAGATAAATCCGTTAAAAGTTTGAAGCAATGCTAAAATTACTCGTTAGCTCAGATCCTGCTCAAAAAAGAAGGCTACATCTTCTAAACTATTTTGAATTTAAGAAAATCCTTTTACCACATTCTCAAATATCCAAGCTATAAAAAAATGCAAAACAAAGTGTTAAAAAAAATTTTGGGCAATGAAATTAAAGCCTAATGAGCAAGAGGACAAAAAAATTTTTTTTAAATCAAAACCATTGAAATGGATGAAAACTCACACGGTCCATGGTTTCAAGGCCATTACATTTATTCATGACTTCCTATTTTTAAATAACTATACTTGAACTTGTCCCTGACGGAGTGACTTAAATAAAAAGCTGAGGTTGCTCTGAGAAGCTTCTTTTGAAGTTATATCGGTCCTGACACACAGAATGAGATATAAGAGTCAGCGGCAAAAATAAGGATTTTTTTGAGAGCAGATCCGACATAAGAGTCATTATTGCAATTCTGAGCGGCCACTACCTCTCCCTGAATGAACTGCAGACACTCTGTTTGGAGAAGAGGAAACTTCAATTCCCATTGAAATAACGGAAGTTTTCTTTTTTAACGAAATTTCATCACCAAAGTTACCCACTGAAAAATATCGGAAATATTTTTCATCTCTACTCTCAAAAGAGGTTCTTTTTTATTTGAAATTTCTGAGCTGGCCTGAATAATTGAATTTCCATTCATATAAAATTTTTTCAAATTGAATTTTTAACGGATTATAATCGTCACACAATCTTCCATATAAGGTGTTTTTATTAAAATTTAGAGTTCTGCAATTTTTAAACAGGATATTCCATAACATTGTGGCATTCTCTAGTGAATAACACGATTAAGGAGGTGGGCTCATTACAATACTAACATGTCGTGACATCTGCAAACTGTTTGTCTTTTTATGATTGGACTTATTTTCATAAGTACTTTGTTATACTACCCCACTCCGCCGCTAGTAACATACATACTAGTACCATTCTAGTACGATAAAACAGAATCAGAAAGTTGGAGTCCTGTTTCTACCATTCGATCCTAACTGATAAATCAACCAATCTTCGTCGCACCAACTTATCGAACTTGTCTCGTAATGTCACTTTTATATGTTAAAAATCACCGAAATGTCTGGATATTAAAAAAAAATATGATATGTTAGGATGATCATATTCACGCTTATATCTGATGCATGTTATAAGATTAAGAACTAATAAGAAATTACAAACAAAACATTATATTAAATTTTGTTGCGAATGTGAAATACGACTATGATGCATTTATACTGAAAAGGCGTTATCAGGAGTACCTAGACTTCAGATGAACCATTTTTATATATCGTTTTTGAGTTAAACAACATTCTGACAAGTTTCATAAATCGGTGAGTTTTAGATGTAGCTGCCATACAAAACTGCTGTAGGTCTATGGGGTACCCGAGGTGAACCGATTTCGATAATTTTAGTTTCTTATGCAATTTAACCGCATACATTTATTTGATAGGACTTCTTCTTTTTCCGCACGATGTATGAGCAATCACGTGCGAATAAGGTCATATTGCAATTCTGACGCCACTACCTCTCGATGAACTGCAGACATCTGTGAGAGAGAAACTAATTCCCATTGAAATAACGGAAGTTTCTTTTTTAACGAAATTCATACAATACCCATGAAAATCGGAATTTTTTCATCTCTACTCTCAAAAGAGGTTCTTTTTTATTTGAAATTTCTGAGCTGGCCTGAATGATTGAATTTCCATTCATTTAAAATTTTTTCAAATTGAATTTTTAAAACGTTATAACGTCACACAATCTCCATATAAGTTTATTTATTAAAATTTTTCTGCAAATATCTTAAATTCATTTTCGAAACTATAAATTTTTTTTGTTTTATTTACCCCCACTAAAAACAATTCTTTACCTCAAAACAAAATTTTATTTTTGAAAAAAACTTCTAAAGCAATAGAGAAAAAAGAAGCATCCTATCTCTCTCTATCTCTCTCTCTTCTTATGTCGTACTTACGCAAACAACTTAATCCGCAAAGACTTGAGTTCGGTTAAGTTGGAAATCTATGTTATCGCTAACTTAAAAAAAAAAAAAAAAACACAAGCTAGCAAAGGAGAAAAAGGATAAAAAGGAGAAAAGAAAAACATTTTCAGCGCAATCCAACTTTCCCAAGGACTATCGACTTTACCTCTGCTACTAAAAATGAACTTTATCTCACAGCCAGCATTGGCAGAGTCATTTGATTTCAAACTCGGAACAAATCGGTTGCAATCTTTATTCAAGTGCGGTACAAATGGCATTGGAGAATCTTTTGGTCGTTCCCAACCATAACCCCTTCACGTATGGGTTTCATTTGGAGGCCTTTGCATTCAATTCTATTTCTAAGAAAAAACGCGTAGGGTGACTGGGCAACCGAAATGCGTGGGGGGCAAAGTCTCCCTAGCCCCTGGGTTGGTACGAGCCTGGGACGCTGTGTATGAAAAATAAAAACAATGCAACAACAAAGTGCCATACTCCAGTCTATATGAAACAGAATTGCGGTGGGCAACACTGGGTTAAAACATTTGAGAGATGCAAACTCCAAGAACCAAACGAATATTACAATTACAGAAGGATTTCAGAAAAAAATTCTATGACGTTTGATTAAAACAAAATTTTCTTATGAATGGGTTAATAAGCTCCGCATGAAATCATGAAATCAATGCGAACATGAAAAAATACCCTCGGTTTTTCATTACATATGTACAAAGGAATTTCCATTTCATATTCAAGTTATTGGATGAGCTGAAATGAAATGTTTTATGAAAAAAATGCTAGTTCGCAGTAAAAGGGCAATCATTCATTTTCACTGAAATGTAAAGTACTCCAAAGAATTTTTCTAGCATGCTACAAAAAAGATAAGAAATGTAATAGCTTGTACTTGGATACATACAGCATGCAGTATAGCCAAGTGGGGATCATTCGAAGGCTTTCACTATCATCCCATTCAATGCAAAACCAAAGCCGTCCATCACGATGACACCTCATCAGACATTTCACAGCAAGTGTTGGCGCTTTAGAGGCTTTTTATTTATTCATTTATAAATTTTTTTTTTTTTCAACACGACACTGTTTTTGAAGCAAAAGTTCCCGGAAGGGGGTCACACCAGCATATCAATATGCGCAGTCATTCATTTGTTTAGCGGTCGTGTATGCAATCATCATTTTGATTCGTTCATTTTCTTTTTTTTTTTTTCGTTTTATGCACAAAGCAAAAGCGTTAAAAGAAAAACAAAAGGAAAAATTCTGCAACTGATTCGAAAGATGGCGGCAGCAAATGTAATAACTGTAACTGAGCCAGCACACACATGCAACACACACAGGCGCACATCGTTGAGCGCAAAAAAAATCCATTGCAATAGATGA
Organism: Chlorops oryzae; assembly: GCA_020466095.1. Classification (NCBI taxonomy): domain Eukaryota; kingdom Metazoa; phylum Arthropoda; class Insecta; order Diptera; family Chloropidae; genus Chlorops; species Chlorops oryzae. The sequence continues at coordinate 106,038,366 of CM035807.1, forward strand.
AACAGCAAAGCGGAAATTGAGAAGTCAGCTTGCTTTGTGAATGCCGGCAATGATGGCGGCGAAGGCAATGGCGGATCGTGGAGGCGCTGTGACTACACTTCCTGTTCTTTATGATATTGATGCATTGAGTTTTTATAAAAGGAATTTATGTTTGACAGCAGCTGTGGAACGATTTGTCATCAACAGGCAAAAACCAAGAACAATCCTATTGCCGGGTGGCGAAAACGAACATCAATTGCAGCGTAGTGAAAGTTAAAAACGCTTCTCGGCGCATCCTTTCGCGATGGCATTCCTTGAAACCAATCGCAATGCCATCAACACAGCAGTGTACCAATAGCAGCTGGTGAGCCATTTGATGCGCACTTTCATAATAAAATATTAAAGAGAGAACTCGAAAGAAAGCAAGAAAATAAAAAAAGAAACAAAATCAAAAAACATAAAAAGGAGGAGGGCAAAATAAATACCCCCTGCTGACGCGACGCGTACGTACGTACTGAAAGATTCGTTGGCGAGGTTCCTTGCTGAGTGCAAAATAAATAAAGGTTCTTTCCTTCAAAAGTTTGCAGATGCCTTTTTTCGTGCTTTGCGATTGATTTATTGAGAGATTAATGCCAGCGATTGGTTTTTGTTGATGCTGGGTTTTTTTTTTTATAATTTATTTTGGTTTTTTTTTTATTTTTGTTCGCATTCGCTGAATGATGGCACCCGATTCTTCGTGGTTGTCGTCAATGGCGCAATGTCGTCGACGATATTGTCTTCAGCATTACGGAGGCTTCATGTATGTGTGGGAGAATCACTCATTGTTTTTTGCCCTCAAGTCGAGCAAACAAAAAAAAAGGTTCTCTCTGAATTGATTTGAATGGGGGGAGAAAAATTCTTTAGCAGTGTGAAATTTTTTTAATTGCTATTATTGGAATTGCTTTTTTGTTTTGCCCTAATGTCCTTAAATACCTTCAGCAGAACAAGTTGAAATATGCAAGCCACTCACTACAAATCAATGATTGATTCGACCAACTTCATTGTCGCTTGCTAGTTAAGGATGCGAATATGAAATGAAATTTTTTCCGAGTACCTTGTTTGATTTGAATAACTTAGCGAGACGAAAGGACATTTTTAACGAGCTTTCTATTTTTTAAGCTCATCTTAGGAAAAAAAGTGACTATGAAACTTTAGTTTCTTGTCTATTTAGTTCAGTTTAATGAAATTCATTTCGACTGCTCTTACTTGGCAATTCATTGGACTTGGCAACTTAGTTGGAAAACTAATGAATTATTCCTTTACAATCGCGTTCAAGCCCTTTCATGAAATATTGAGTCCAGTAGGTTGTGAAGTGAATCCAGGCCAATGCGTTCGCTCGTTCGGAACAATTGTCAATAAGTTTGAGAAGGGTCAGTTGTTGAATTAAAGCATTACGGATTCGTCGATTTCCATTAACGTTTCGTCAAGGATGCTCGCCGTACTCTATGGGGTGCTTTTTTTTTTGCGTAGTCGTAAGTCATCGGAAGCGACAGCGATTTTCAATGATTGAATAATTGCTGAACGCATTCGTTTACATTATTTGAATACCCAGAGAGTATGGTTGAGAAAAATGAAGTGTAGTGAGAAAGAAAGAGACAGTGGGGCGAGGAGAGAGAGAAAATGAATGAATTAAATATGCAGAGGAAGCAAAGTTCAGTATATTTTAAAAAAATTCTTGGTAGCGAAAGTAACACATTTACCCATTTTATTTTTCACTTTTACTATTTTTACATTTATTTTTCTCTTTCCGGATTTTTTCTATTATTTTTTTAAATCTTAATTTATTCTATTCTATCTTTTGTAGATTGGGAGATACAGTCACCAAAGAAAGATTTTGCGAAAACGCCAATTCTCCCTAACGGAATACAATGTTCCTTCTTGGTCGACAAATTTTCGCAATAATGATAACGACTCACCATAAAAATCGGAAAGGAATTCTGTCATAAAAAGAGCGTTCCCATGTCAACATGGAATTTACTTGGCAAGGAAGTACGCAATAAAAATCAATCTAAACGACAATTTCGAACTTAAATGAGTGGTTGGTTATGAAAATGGCGGAAATTTATATTGCCCGTAAAACGATTGTCGCAACGGTGGAAAAAAGGTAAGGATATTATAGATATTTATTATATATTTTAATGCCTGGATCATCCAAATGGGAGAAATTATTTTTAAGATTTGCGTGGAGACATTAAGATGAGAGATAAATTATTAATTATTTCGTTGGAGAGCAATCGAAAGGCAAACAAAATATTAGTGAAGCCTAAAAGAAGGAAAAAATAAATATTATTTTCCCAAAAAATTATTGGCTTAGCTTTTGTAGCACAAAAAAAATTCGAATTTTTGGTATTACTGCCATGTCCTGGAAAGCGGGACAAAGTCATCACAACAATCAGGTGGCACTAGAGAGGCTTAACAAAGCTCGTTCAAAATCTTCATTTTGTCACTTGTAGTCCTCAATCCTCTGAAGACTTCTTTGGTGCCTGAAATATCTGGGTGAAACAAGAATTAAAAATACTTATCGATGTGTTCAAAGGCCCCACATATTTCATATTTAACTTGAAAATTTTTCAATGGAATTTTAAACTTCTTCATCCTTACCATAATGCTTAAGAGACGGCCTTATGACTTTATTCATCTTGGCCGACACGCTAAATTTTTTGTATTTTTATTTTTATTTATATTTCAAAGTTTTTATACCCGACACACTCTGTGTCGAGGGTATATTGCGTTTGTGTGGTTGTGTGTAACACCCAGAACCAGTCGAGATAAACCATACAAAATATATTTGGAAATGATCAGCGTCACCAGGAGATTCGATTTAGCCATGTCCGTCCGTCGGTCTGTCTGTCCGTCTGTTTGTATACAGTTTTCTTATCGAAGGAGTTGAGCTATTTTGACAAAATTCGCTATGCGTACTCACGGGGATATGAGTAAGAAGAATGGACCCGATCGGACCATTTTTAGGGGTACCTCCAGTACTAGGGTCTGTTATGAAAATCACAAAAACTGCTCTAAAATCGAAGTTTTTCAAGATATTTTGATGAAATATTTGATCATATTTATAGGCCAGTTATATGATTTCCAAAAATTGGAAAAGTGGGCGTGGCAGAAGGGTGTTTTTCGAAAATTGTCTCCTACACCCGAAATTCAAATGGGACTTGAACGAAATTTGGCACTTATGCTTCCTTTGTAGCCATAAACATGCTCTTCAAAAATTTCCTTGATAGGTTAATTATAATTATTAAAGGTACTTCCTGTACTAGGGTCTGTCACATGGCGCCCCTAATGGCCTTAAAAACCTGTTGAATATTCTTTCGTAGTGGTCCTGTTTTTGGGCGTGGTTCAAAAATTATTTAAACATGTGTTTCTATGTCGGGTATTTTATTGTCAGGCTCCCCTGACTATAACACCCTTATTTGTTTAAATATTTTATTATTATTGTTTTTTTTTTTTTTTGTTGCAACGATCATAAAAGCTTACGAACAATACATAATTTTATTTGGAATAAATGGCAACTTAATGCGAAGTACCACGTTGACTGTCAGTTGCCTGATGGGACACGTAAAAAAAAAATTATACTACATCAATTTGATGGGTACTACAGCGAAATTTTATCGAAAATACATGCACTCGTTAAAAATTGAACCAAGAATAATATTCAAAATGTTGAAAACAAGTACACGCACAAAAAGAAAATTATTCATAAAATAAAAACTCCACGTCCCGAAGGACTCGAGAAAAGTCAAATTGCCTACTGGCTTACAGATAATGTTCTTTGCCCGGCATGAGGGTGAGTGTCTATATAGCAGAATTTTTTTTTTTTTTTTAGATGTCCCTAGTCACAAAAAGCTACATTTCTGACACATGTTTTGGTTTTTTCGTTTGCTGTGAGATTGCTGTCAGAGAATCCTGCCATTATATTAATAATTTTGCTGCACACAAAATTCCTTCAGATTTCTTTACATCACTTTTGTTGTTATAGAAGTATTTTGACTTTTTTTTTCAACCTTAATTGACGTGAAATAGTCAAAATCTCTCACAAAATTGCCACAACAATAAAAACCAATGAAAACAGCAACAACAAAGACAACAACAATGATATCGACAACGACAACAAAAACAATGTGGTGAGAAAAGAAATTGAATTCCATGAATTAGAGATAAACGTTTTTGCTGTTCAGCCAATCTCCTTCTCTCTCTCTATCTTACTCTATCTCTTTCTCTCTAACCTCTGCCTGTGTATCCTGTCAATCGTATTCGACAGTCAATGATTCATGCTTTTTGTTCGTTTCGTGATAATCGATTCGGTTCGTTTTATTAAACAATTTCCTGTTACCAATATCCTGTAGGAATTTGCCTTATAAGCATTATACGTTTATATATAGTCAGACCATCACCACCACCACCAAGTCAAGAACAGCATCATCGTCATCTGGCATAATTTGAGGGCCATTGGAATGTGAAATTATTGTCAGTAAATATACATATACATAGATATCTGTATTCGCTGCCTTTGAGCAGCAGCTTAATGCCCTCGATTTGTGCCACTTCACCTACACTTGCGTTCGTTCGTTTATCTGTTTGCTCTCCTCTTTCGATTTCAGTTAACGCCTTACGCATATCTGGACTCCCTTCAAGGAAAGTTTCTTTCCATTTTTGGGGTTTACATTAAATATTAATTCTGGGATCATTGAAATTATATTCTTGAGACATCGATATCGTGTTTTCAAAGAAAATTTCACATTGCAAATTGAAAATATTATAATTCATTATACCAGAATGTATGTATGTATGATTGTTGCAAAAGGGACGGTATAACTTAAGCCGAATTGTTGTCATTAATTAAATTTTCTTTTTAATCTCACCCACTCAAATTGTCGGAGTTTGATTTCATTCAAATTTTATATTAAATCCTTTGCCGAACATCCTGTAGCTAAACAAAAAAGCTCAAGAAACCCTGATGCTCAGCTTCACGCCTCTCCTTCTATGATAAAATTCAAATTTAAGTTATTATTTTGTATATATTTTCATCATATTTTGTAGAATGTTCTTTATGTAAAATTCAATAGCTTATTCGTACAGGATTTGTCGCCCATTTCGCCACCCTATAGCTTCCTTTATGCTGCGTCATTTTCGTTCGCGTTTGGTATGTCGTTATTTAATTTTATATGAATTTTCTTTTTTGTCTTCAATTTTTGCTCTTCCATACTTTCAAGCAGCAGAAGAGATTCTTAATAGATTTATCTTCATTTGCGTTTGTGTTTATCTGCTATTTGCGTTCTCTTTCTCTCTGTCTCTCTATCTCTCTTTCTATCTCGTTATGTTATTTTTCTACGTTCTACGGGTCTTCAAAGTTATGTTACGCTTTGAATAAATACTAGTGTCCGACCGAAGGTGGATTTTTAGCCGAAGCCGAAGCCGAAGCCGAACAATCGGCAGAGTTGAAGACTTCGGCCGAAGACCGAAGGCCGAAGCCGAATGCAAAAAAATTTATAGTAAGGAAACAAAATCAGTCTTTATTCATTTGACGAGCACAAAAAAAAACCGCTCAAATTTTCTCTAAATTCTTTCGCTTTAGTCGCCCACAAAGTGAGAATTTACGGCAGTAATTCACTAGTGTAAAAGGTCTCAATGACCCGAGTACAAATATTTGTATTTATTTTGCACGCCCAAAGCACGCCCAAACTGGGCCCAAATAATGAACAGTATCTCGCCCAAATCGAGCCCAAACCGGGCCCAAATCTAGAAAGAACGCGCCCAAATCGAGCCCAAACCACGCCCAAATAATGAACAGACTCGCGCCCAAATCGAGCCCAAAACGAGCATGGGTAGTGAACAAACGCGCCCAAAATCGAGCCCAATGCGCGCCCAAATCAAGCCCAAATATAGCCAAAATGGGCCCAAATTAAGAAAAAAATTTTCAAAAAACGAGCCCGAAGCACTTTCGAATTTAATATTCCCTCTCGGCACAGCCTTGCACCCGTCTTCGACGCTGGCTGCACGACTTGAACTAATCGTTGACGACACTTGCGAGACTAAAGCATAGGTGGCGTCGATGCAAAATCCATACAAATGTCGCGAGTTTCGTGCACGACACTTTGCAGGACATGTCATTCATGAAGCCATGCATCCCATGCGTGGAGGAAGTCATACATGACTGGTATTCCGTAATGCAAACATGAATAAGTTCTTAAAATTTTTTAAAAATTTCAATAAAACGCTTATTTGACATGACATTGTAATATTTATTATATGTATATACATTAGGCCGGGTCGATTTTTTGGATAAAAAATCGTACCCCCGGAAATGAAACTTCAGACAATTCTAAGCATTTTTTCCCAAGAAACCATGGGTATAAAATGAAACGTAGATCCGCGCTGAACGATAGGAAGTTTTTACCATACATACATATGTTACACTGTGCAAGATGAACATTTTTTCGACTACCACAGTGTTATTAACAGGGATCGGATTTAACATATTTGAAAGTATTAAAAAATATGTAAAATATATTTTCAAATATGTAAAATCCAATCCCTGTTAATAACATATGTATGTATGGTTAAAACTTCCCATCGTTCAGCGCGGATCTACGTTTCATTTTATACCCATGGTTTCTTGGGAAAAAATGCTTAGAATTGTCTGAAGTTTCATTTCCGGGGGTACGATTTCTTAGTTTTTTTTTACCCATACAAATCGACCCGGCCTAATATACATACATATATAATTCTTCTTCTTCTTACGTGTTTAACTATCCCGGTCTATCCCGGGGTCCGCAAGTATATACATATATAATTGATTATATTAAATCTATTTAACAACTATTAACAAATCAACATAGAACGTGATTGCCAAACGAAATGCGAATGTCAAAATCGGCTTAGTTATAATAACGATGTCTTCGAAGACTTCATGCACGATTTTGTCTTGAACGACCGATTTCCGAAAGTGTTATTATTATTATTATAATTATTATTATAATTATTATTATTATTATTCTAATTATACGTATTATTATTATTATTATTTGAGTATTGCGCCTTAATGAATTAAGACGCAATCTTAAAAAAAATAGAGAGGCAGTAGCTTCTGAGTCTATCGGCCCTCGAATTTCTTGAAATAAACCCAAAACGGGAAAAATTAAAATAAAAAAAAATCCGGCCTTAACAAGGCCCGGTGGTGTACACACATTTAATATCAAATATTGTTTTTCCCTATTTAAAATTCCAAATGCCCTTTGTTTTTAAAATTGTTAATTTCTCGATTTTGATCTCCCTCGTCGTGGGATTTGAATCCCGGAACTCTCGGCTGGTGGTCGAGTGCTCTTCCTCGACACCGTCTTTGCCAAATCGAAAAGACTGGATTTTTTACGTTTATAAGTTTAAAGTCAAATTGTCAAAACTTTTCATAATTTTTTCAATTTTGGGCTTGATTTGTGCGCGCATTGGGATCAATTTGGGCCCATTTTGATTTTTTTTGGGCTTGATTTGGGCACGCATTGGGCTCAATTCGAGACCATTTTGGTTATGTTTGGGCGCGCATTGGGCTCGGTATGGGCACGTTTTTGTTAGATTTGTGCTTGGTTTGGGCTCGATTTGGGCGCGATACTGTTCATTATTTGGGCCCAGTTTGGGCGCGTATTGAATTTTGGGCTCAATTTGAGCTCGATTTGGGAGCGTTTGGATTTTTGGCGTCATTTGGGCCCGCTTATTTTTACTCGGGGAAGCAATTGAAAATCTATCGTGACTTTTTTACTTCCATTAAAATGCAAAAATATTCGGCTAAAATATTCGGCGTTTTCTAGCCGAAGCCGAAGCCGAAGCCGAATATTAAAAATTGGCCGATTATGCCGATTACCGAAGCCGAAGCCGAACCTTCGGTCGGACACTAATAAATACCCAATACTTTGAATGTACGCCCGCCACGTTATGCTGGGAGTCTTCCGTGCTGCGACTTGTTCTGGTGTTTAACTTTTGGTTTCAGCTTCTTATACAGGATTTTAAGATTAATTTTCTTTTGCAAATGTGAACTTTTTGCGTCGCTGCTTTCCATTTATGGATTACTTCCTGGTTAAGTGGTTTGAGATATTTCGAAGTTATTCTGAATTTTTTTAAGAATGAACGAATCGAGGTTGTATTCGTTGGAAGAAAAATTTTTCTATTTTCAGAAAATGTTTGATACAAAATATTGGAACAAATGTAAGCTGGTTGTTAAATTTATAATCTTTATTTAGCTACTAAAATATTGCTTTGGAAGGTCTCTTAAGGTTAATGGAAACAAACTTGACCGATTTCAATCCGGAATTGTTGATCAGAATCTCCAAGATCACGTATATTAATATCGGCTATAGGGAGACGATGTGTCCTATCGGAGTTATAGTTAATAACAGTCTTCGCCCACTTATTTGAACGGTGCTAAAATATGAAATTATTAATTACAATTATGTATATTCGTGGTCTCTCATTAACAAATTCAAAATAACTTTCAACTTACACTGCACTCATCTAGCTCAACCTCGTATCGTAGACGTGGAGGTCCATCTAGTGTGATTTCAACATCATTCCAAGCCATAAATTTAAGACTTCTAAAAATTTTAAACAAAACAAAAAACATGGTCACAATAATTGTTCTCTTAGAATTAAAACTCCATATACCTTGTCGTATTGCCCTTAATATCCTTAGCAGCCAAAATATTTTTACAGTGAAAGGTTACTTTTTGTGTTGCTTTAGCAGAAAGCAATTGCAGGAAACCTAATTGATGCATGTCAATTTTGTAGTTTAGTTTCATGGCTCCAGTCATATCTCCCAGCCATTTTTCATTGTTTTCTATTCCCTCTAAGCCATTGATAATTCCAGTTTGTGCTGGCTGTGGCAAAATGCACGTTGCATACGTGTCCTTATTGCAGTGCACCAAAATAGCATCGCGTGCATGCTCGCCATTCGGATCTATCCAGTATTCACCAGTTTTAAGGTCAGGATTATCAGCGAACAGATCGCGACAAGTTCTTGCCGGATGCAATTGCTCTCCGGTGGGCTTTTCTTTTGTCTCGAATGCCATCTTCAATCGTGCAAATGCTTTCATAACCGTCGAGTCTTCATCATATTCCATTAGATTATCTAAGATATCATCAGTTGGCTGATCTCTTTGCATGTCTGTAACGCCCTTCGTTTGACGTGGAGCCAAAAGCGAGGCAAGTGCTGCAGCATCGTAACCAAGTGTTTCACCGGGGAGGACCGGGCGGACCTGGCGGCCCAGATGGACCTTGTGGTCCGGGTTTACCGTCACTTCCATTGAATCCTCGAGCTCCTGGCGGTCCTGATCCACCTGGTTGTCCTGGCGCACCATCTCTGCCGGCTGGCCCGCGTAATCCAGTATCTCCAGGCTTACCCGGTGGTCCTGCTAAGCCAGTTGCTCCTGTTTCACCTTTATCACCTCGCTGACCAGGCATTCCTTGCAGACCGATCAGACCACGGTGGCCTTTCATACCTTTCGGGCCAAATTCTCCCTGATCGCCCTTCGGCCCCTCTGGTCCAGGTGGTCCTGGTTTACCTCTTCCTCCCATTGGTCCTTCTGGTCCTATTAGTCCAGCTTCGCCTTTTAGGCCACGTTCGCCGACTAGTCCCATTGGTCCAATGGGCCCTGGTGGTCCCGCGAGACCTGGTGGACCTGCTGAACCCTGATTTCCTTGTGGACCCTGTGGGCCTTTGTCACCTGGTCTTCCTGCTAAACCTGGCGCTCCGATTTTCCCTGGCGGTCCCTCTGGTCCAGTCTCTCCTACTGGGCCTTGTGCTCCTTGTGGCCCTTTTAAGACGAAAAAGAATCAATTATTTTCTCATGATTTCTTCATTTTCATTTTTTATCTTTTTTTTTTTTATTTTACCAGCATTGTTAAAGATTCATTGAAATTTATTTACCTATAAGGCCCTGGGGTCCAGGCTGTCCGTCTTTTCCTGTTTTTCCTTGCGATCCTTGTTCACCTGCCACACCTCTTAAGCCTCGCAAGCCTGGAGAGCCTTGCGGTCCCGGTAGACCCGGCATGCCTCTGTCACCTGTACTTCCTGCTGGGCCAGTCGGTCCCGGAGGTCCAGGCATTCCATCGGAGCCACTCTCTCCCTTTTGACCTTCTTCACCTTGAATACCTTGCAAGCCAGGATTTCCATTGTTTCCTGGTCTGCCTGTCTCACCCGGATTTCCTTTTAAGCCTGGTAATCCAGCAACTCCCGGAAGTCCTTGAGAACCGGGTTGACCCTGGAACGAGGAAATTAAAGTTGGCTAAAAAACCCAAAATATACTATCCTACCGCTGCGCCAGGCTCTCCTGGTCTGCCAGGTAGTCCACTGGGACCGACTTCTCCCCTGAGACCAGTTTCTCCTCGAAGTCCCTTAGCTCCTGGAATACCTATGGGTCCTTGAAGTCCTTGTTGGCCGGGTAAGCCCTGAGGCCCTGCATTTCCTTGTTCACCTTTGATTCCCATTACACCCCTATCTCCTTTAGCTCCCGGCATGCCAGGTGCTCCCGGAGATCCTGGGAAACCAGGAGGTCCTTGCAGACCTTGCCTTCCACGTTCGCCAGGACTTCCAGGCGGACCATGCTCTCCTGGTGGACCTGCATTTCCTTGGTCTCCTGGAGGACCAGACTCACCAGGAGGCCCTGCAGGTCCAACATTTCCCTGCGGACCACGATCTCCTGGTCTTCCCGTTGGTCCTTCATGACCCATAGGTCCAACGCTGCCTCTATCACCTTTTTCGCCAGGAGATCCAGTCTGGCCTCTAGGACCAGGCAAACCAATCATTCCTGGGTTTCCAATATGCCCTTTTGGACCAGGCGGACCTGCAGCACCCTGGGAAAAAATTTCTTTCATGAAAAGTCTTCAAAAAAAATAATAAAAGTGGTTGATTCACTCATACCGGCAGTCCATCGGAACCATGAGCACCAGCTTCTCCTCGATCTCCAGGTGGTCCCTGTTGTCCAACAGGACCACGTTCACCCGGAAATCCTCTTTCTCCTCTTAATCCAGAGGGTCCCATAACACCCTGTGCTCCAGCTGGACCGGGTGGTCCGTCTTTACCTGCTGGACCTGGGTTTCCAGGTATTCCGGGTAATCCTTGAAATCCTCTTTCACCAGATTGACCCTGTTCACCTCGTTGACCATCTTGACCTGGAGCACCAGGGGCACCGTGTGCACCTGGTGAGCCATCCTTTCCAGATTCACCAGGATGTCCAGGCTGGCCTGGAGCTCCGGCTTCACCATTTCTTCCGGGCTCACCAGGAATGCCTTTGTCACCCGGAATTCCAAGTGGTCCAGGAGGGCCCTGTGGTCCAGGTTGACCTAACTCTCCGGGCTTTCCATCTGCTCCAGGCGCACCACGTTCACCAGCGGGTCCTGTCTTTCCGGGAGGTCCACTTTTTCCTGGCAGACCACGCAAACCTTCTGGCCCTTGTGCACCAGGAAAGCCAATATCACCTTGAGTTCCCTTTGGTCCCGATGGGCCTGTACTTCCCCGTTCACCAGAACTACCTTTGGGCCCCATTTGTCCGTCAGAACCAGGTAATCCCGGAAGTCCTTGTGGACCTCTTTCACCGGATGCGCCAGTAGGTCCTGTGGGTCCTCGTAGTCCTCGTTTTCCCCGTTTACCTTCGGGACCCATAGGCCCAGGAGTTCCTCTAGGACCGGGAGAGCCACCTTCACCTTTCAATCCCTGCTCACCTATAAGATTTACAAGTTGAAACATAAGTTCAAAGATGATTTTACTACAACGCCAAACCTCTTTCGCCTCTTTCGCCCGGAGGACCAAGGTCTCCCTTAAGGCCGGGGGTTCCCGCACTTCCTGGCAGACCGTCCGAGCCACGTGGACCGGGGAACCCTTGAGGACCTGCACCTCCGGCTGCACCTGTTGCTCCTTTTTCTCCATGTGCACCATCTCTCCCAGGGAGACCGGGAATACCAGACTCACCCATACTTCCAGGACGGCCAGCCTCACCTTTTGTACCGGTAAAACCCTGATCACCTTTGGAGCCTGTTAAACCTGGATGTCCTTTGGGACCTGGCGGTCCTGGGAAACCGGGAAGCCCGGGTTTGCCATCAGAGCCTGGGTTTCCAGGGGATCCAGGTTTTCCATCAACACCAGATGGCCCAGGAGGACCCCCTGGACCGATATGACCACGTTCTCCTCGAGGCCCCATTGGACCCTAAGGAAGTAAAATTTTGTTTTTAACATATCAAAAGAGAATTTCAATATTCTTACAGCAGGTCCAGGCGGTCCAGTTAATCCCATTGGTCCTGCAGGACCTTTTTCGCCAGAAGCTCCAGACTCTCCCTTTATACCGTCCAAACCAGGCATACCGCGATGTCCTTTCAATCCTGGGATTCCGGGCATTCCCGGTAAGCCTCTTGGTCCGGGGGTTCCTGGATTACCTGTCAGACCCGTTTCACCATCGTCACCAGGTGGTCCATCATTACCTGGGGGCCCAGGCAGACCACGTGGTCCGACAATACCAGAAGGTCCTTGAGTTCCGGGCTCACCAGCTTCACCTGGACGACCTTGGAATCCTTGTGGTCCAGGTGGGCCCACAACTCCAGGAAGACCACGTGCACCAGCAGGACCGGCAGCAACTTGCATAAAAGGCATCGGTGGTGGTGTGTCTGGTCCCTTATCACTACTGGCATACTGTGCCGCTAACTGTTGATGATAAAAGCTCATGTCGGGCATCGGACCGGGTGGACCGGGAATACCGGGTACACCGGGTTGACCTGGGCTCCCAGGCATGCCTGGATCACCTGAAAAGCCACGGTCTCCTGGATAACCTGGAATGCCTCGACTATAACCGGTGGATGCAGAAGCGGCGAAAGAATCAAACGACGAATATGGAGTCGTCTGTACAGGCGGAGGTGGTTTAGTTGTGGTTGTTGGCTGAGCTGGTGGTGGAGATTGTGACCCTTCACTTCGTTCAATTGGTGGCTGAGCGAACACTTTTGGCTCACCCGAACAATCGCTCGAAGCATTACAAACAACATTACTCTGCCTGCATACACAATTATGAAGGCATCCATTGCGTTCGGTAGTAAATTCATCTCCATCTCGATACCAATTTCCTTCATGATTACATGAGAAACCAGCAACAACATTGGCTGGTTCAGAGGGATTTGGAGAGGATCCTGTGACCACTGGAAGAACATTTTATTTATTTTTTTTTTTAAGTTTTTCCACTTATGTAGGTGCTCTCCGTATGTCAAGCTTACCTTCCTGATGAGTTTCGACCACATGTACTTTGGAAGCGATTTCGGCATCTGAAAAGAAGTTTTTCGTAAGTGTTCGAAAAATAACTTGATCGTGTGTTCAGTTGGCTTGTGAATCTAAATGTAGGTCGCGCAATGGTGAAATCGTCTATTTGAGGACGGACAATGGGACTTTTTTTTTAAATTTTGGGAAAATACGTGACTTCTTTACATTTTATGATATGTTGTGGACAGACACGGAAACAGGATATTTTTTAGGAGAGTGCGACACAAAATAAAAAAAATTTAATCATCACATATCTTTGAACCCCTTATAACTCCTTGCCTGGTTGTGTTTTTATAAGAAAAACTTCACAGAAGGCATTTTCGAAAATAACACAGCCCCACAAAAAGTGTCAGACCCAGCGGTCATACTACTATGCTTTCTAAAAGTTTTCAGGGTCGCTGAATCCGATTTTGAGGCACATAGGGTCTAGGTTTCGCCATAACCTCAAAAACGGGCTTTAAAACCCCGAATAAAGGTGCTTTTTTGACACTACTACGTCCTCTAAAATAAATCTTTCAGTAGAAACTATTCATGGAATCAAATTAATGAATCAGAAGAAAGGATTATTTATTCCTCGATCGCTCGGTCAAACAATTCAATTTAGTTATTATAATGTATAACAATTTTAATAAAAAATGTTTGCTTTTCGGAACGAAAAACTTCACCGGAACAATAGCAAATGGGCCTTAATATGTTCAATTTTTCAAAATTCAGATCGCAATCTCTAATATTCTTACCATTGTTATCGTAATTATTGTAATCATAATTGCCAAATTCATCGAACCCAGCAGGATTCGATGGCGGTAGTTTCGCTTGAGGCTGTTGCGGTGGCTTCTCGACCGATGATTTTCGTGTCTTCTTGGCGTGCTTTTTCACTACATTCTTATTATCTGTTGCTATCACAATATTCACTAACAAAGCCGAAACGATTAGCAGTACAGCACATTTTAAACGATTTTTGAACATTTCTGTTATCAACCGGCGAATTGTTCGACCGGGTTACGCAAGTACAGCACTGAAAATACATATGATAATGATTATGATTATGAAGAGCAGCAGTGTTAAAAATTAATTTCAAATTTTTCTCGCCATCAACGATATTTCGACTTTGTTTGTCATAGGATTTGGGTCAGTTTTATTTGTTTAATCTCACTTTGACGAATAAAAAGGTCATCTAGTTTGGCTGATAAAAAAAAAAACACTTAATTTGTAGCTTTAAATTGAGAAACTTCATGCAATGGAATTTTGAACAGCATAATTATTGCCTCTTATCAATTTGAACCCAAAAATGTGTTGAACTTTCTTCAAATTCTCGAACGGAAATAGTTATTTAATTTTTTTTTTCTTAAAACGAAAAAAAAAAAATTTAAGAATAAAACAAGAGTAAACGGATTCTAAAAATGTTCCTCTAATCGCTTTGAGTTCAAGGTCTCTTCAGAACGATGGTTTATTAGACTGGTTAAATTTATAAATATGCTATTGAGAAGGCCCATATTTCAATCCAACATCATGCCGAAATCTTCTTCTTTTCCCTCTAATTAATACTGTTGGCTTAAAAATTTTGTAGTCACTGCCTGGCAGCAGTCATACCCCTGAAGCAGTCATACCCCTGAAGCAGTCATACTCCTGAAGCTTGAAGACTATCGTATGAAAGGTGAATCCTTTAAAACCTTTAAGCAAGGATGAAGATTATGAGCTCGAGCAAAATACATAGTCAACTTAAATCAGTCGAAAATTCGAATACTTCCTCCAAAGCTTTTTTCTTCTTCAATTATAATTATCGATTTTTAATTGATTTTTCAAATTGTTTTTTGGGCTTCAGGTCAGTTCATTTTTCACTTTTATTGTGAAAATATTAATTTTGGCAACTGGAAAAAATATTTTTCCAAAAATTCCCGAGAAGTGTGGAAAAGCTGAGAGGACCGGTTTCGAACTCAGCTGCTGGTTCATCTTCATCCAACACCTTAGCCGCTTTGACTACCTAAGCTATGTGACGCAGATCGGCTAATTTGTGTATATACATATACACCTATCTTTGGCCGTGTCCTGCCTTTTTGTTCAAGAAATTTTTTTTTTTTTTTAATGGGATTATTTTAAGAATAATTTTGATAAAATGAAGAACAAAGATGGTGTCTTTAAAATGAGGTTTCTGAAAGCGATGACGGTCTTTGAAATGTTCTCCTTTTCTTTCGAATTATTTAATAAGCTTATCCAATGTTCTCTTGAGTCACTTTTGGGAGATTTCTTTATCTTTTCTCGCTATTTATTAAACGGTCTTGAAGTTCTTTAAAAAGAAGTCCAATGAATAGTTTTGTTTTTTGTTTCGCCCATAGTTTTTTGATTTGGTTTTTGTTTTTTTTTGAAATCTTGATAACGATGAAAGCCATTATCCTTGGTCTTTTAAGTGGAAAAAAAAACACTCCACTTCCGGCATACCTCAACTGCTTGAATTGAACACTTTCTTTCGACTTAACAATATTTCGTGCACACAACCGAATTTAGAAAAAAGACTGAGATGTTTCTAAGCTCAGTTGGGCTTTTTATAGCCGCGCCACAGACGCGACAATCAAAGTCTTCTTAAAATAATCATTTCACCGTCTTCAATTTCCGTTTGGGTCCGATAATGTCGCGTGCCCATAAATCGCATTCCCAGTAACGCAAGCTCACGCACCAGTTGGCGCCTAAATGAGATAATGTACGCAGCGAACAGCTGATCGCGGTCTACAATTCAAGATCACATTATGTATTTCTGGAAACTCGATCAAAAATTACTTAAATATTTTGTAGAATCCATTCACATTTCAATGGTACAATGGCAGATTGATAAGTTTAGGTCAACTGATAGAAATTTTGAGCGTAGAATATTTAAGCGAGATTAAAAGCTTTATTCAAACTGTGAATGGAATCAAAATAATATGTATGTACATATATCGCAAAACGATTGATTTTGAATAGTTTTATATCAATTGATTTAACAATTTATACATTTCTATTGAGTATCAGAGGCGCGTATGCAGAAAATTATATCACGAGGAGTTGAGGAGCTTTCGAGCGTATTACGAAATTCCTTAGAGTGAAAATTTTGCACGTGTTCTTTTGCGATTCTTCATGTTGTATCGAATGGAGGATTTTATACTCTTTCAAACAACCCCCTGCGTATGCCTCTGTCGAACATACGCAGAATGGTTTCATATCGTTTAAAATTTGCATAAAATTGCGTCTAATCGGATGCATTTCTCTAAATGTTTGTCAATCAGAAAATGCAAAATATTTGTATTCCGCAAAGCGAGTGAATTGAAAGCAATTTCGCGAAAATTTCGGAAAAAATAAAATTGTTCTATATTCGTCTATATATACTCACATTTGTTTGAGTAACTGCTCGTTTGATTTATGTATGTATATGCATGCATCTCGATGGCTTAGTTTGACCATCAGTCATTCGATAGCGCAACATATTGTTACGCATAATTACGTCGAGCCACGACATCGAAATCAACGACATTTGCGCGTCAGCAACAGCAACATCAACATCAGCAATGGCAACGGCAATGGCAATAGCAACAACAGTACCAATTGACAACATAAACAATGGCGCTATTGTCGCAAAATATGGAAACACACAGGCTTCAATGGAAAGCTAACGCTGCTGTTTGGAATCTGCACTGGGATTCGTTAGTAGAGCAGCACGATGACGTTGCGACAATGCATCGTCAAATAATTTTGCAGCGGCAACAAACCCCAAAACAATGCACTTTACCGCATGCGATAGAGTAGTCGAGGGACTTGGATTTTGCGGCAGGATATCGTCCAATGCTTCAAGCATAATTTCAATGCAATTTGTCGCACGAAACTAGGTTTCTCTCGCACATCTCGGACAATATTGCCTGTCATTTGGCATGTGGCATATAGCATGTGCTGCAGACGCCGCCGCTGCTGCTGTTGTGTTGCGCTATTTTATTTTATTAAAACACTGCTTGCGCGAGCAACACTGAGTATCACCGCCAGGAACATCATTACGATCATAATCATCGCTGTCGTTGATGGCATACAGCGTGGATCGCATGATTGGATGAATGTTACCAACTGCCATATATTATGCTCATACGAGCACTTCGTAATGCCATATGCTGCCATAATTGAGTGAGGGTACGGAACTTGGAATTGAAGCAGGAATGAGACCGGGCGCTGGAGATTCGGTTTGGGTTTTGACTGTTCATTTCGCTGGCTGGATGCGAAATGTACTAAAAAAAAAAATTTTTTTTTTTTTGTTTGTTTCATTTACTTTGTTGGTCTCGTGTCGCGCTTGATGACATAAAATCCAATTCGAAATTAGTTATTGTTTGCGTTTCGACGCAATATTTGTTTACACTGCCCAAGGGCAGTGCGACGTGACTCCGTGACTGGCGCACTTTCTTCAATTTTCAACGCTTAACGCTCAACGTTCAATATTTCGCAGTGGGTTGATGATGCGTTCGTTGGTTCACCTTTTACTTGTTTTTTGTTTTTTTTTTGGCCCCTTGTCATACACTCGATCCACTGAAGCTGCTTTTCCCTTGTCGTTGGGTATTGTGTAAATAGAGTTCTTGTTTGCGATTTTTTACTATGTTTTTGTTTTCAGTCCTTGTTTTTTCCCCCCGTTTTTTTTGCTTTCTCTCTGGGCTGCTTTCAGTCCGTTTGCGCATTGTGTGTCCGAAACATTGATGGTTAGACATACACTGTTGTTGTACCCCTTGGCAGTATATTGAGATCGTCTCAAGTGTAAATTGCTATTGACACATTTGCTTCGCATTGTTTGTTTTGTGCATTTGACGCTGATGACAACGGCAACCAGCTCCAAGTTGAGCTCGTTGATTGTATTGATGACGGTGATTATGATGACGGCGATGATGATGGCGATGCCGTCTTTTATTGATATTGCAGACATTTCGCTTTCAGTGATGACATTTATAATGATGCCGTTGATTGAGACGCATTTTTTTTTCACTTCGTGGGGAATTTTATTTTTATTTCTTAAATTTTTCAATCGATTTCTGCATTGAGTACAATGAACCGTTTCAACATTTGGATCACTTCCGCGAATGAAGAAAGAACTTCGAAGTTCTCTTGATGAGTGATCTTTATATCTACTTACATACATATATGTAAGTATGATGACTAGAGCTGGAAAAAATATGCTCCAAAATTTTTTAAATATGCATGCAAATATGCTCAAGAAAGTGGATAAATATGCTCGAAATTATGCTTTTGTAAATCGGCTTTTATTCTCAAAAAACAATAACAATTTATATGTACTTAAAAATATACCTTTTTTGTTATAAAGATTATATAAAACCTTCAAGTGTTCAATCTAATCGCATCGAATTTTTATTTTTTAAACTGAGCGAATTGGCAAAGAACAATGCTAATTTTTTAACTGGTTAAGAAATTACCCTTGATTTTTTTAAAGTTTCCAAATGACTATTACATTTTATGATGACATGTTTTTTAAGATTTTCGAATGAAAATGATTTTCGCCGTTCACCAAACACGAACTTGTATTGAGAAAATATTTGCTAGACATCCATAGAAGTGGTTGGCGTGTATCTAAATATTGATATTTCAGCTGGTGAATCGAATTTCTTCCGTCGAAGACGGCTTAATTTCAACTCAACAGTAGCAATGAATTGAATACTTTGGCTAAGTTCTAAGCCTTGCGTCTCCAGTTTCGTTATTGCATGGACAATGCTATTAAATTTTGTTTTAATATAACGCACACTAATCACTTAATTGGTACAACTCAAAATTTTTCATTTCTCGGGCCAACAGCTGATAGCTCTCGACACCAGTAAAAACAATTTGTTTTCTAAATTTATATTATTCTTAAATAACTGCAGAATCAATACAAATATCAATGTTAAATTTCCAAATGTTCCTTTTCCTGCAGTAAAATATTGGCAAACATGAAAAAAGCTATCCAAAAATTTTTGAATTGTGCCGGTTTAGTGATACGTGTGCGATAAACTTATTGAGGCTTTATGTCCTGCAGAGCAAAAATTGCTTTCGATCTTCCAATGGATCAAATTGTGTAAACCAAAATTGTGTATCCAATCATTTTCAATAAATGCGTGGGTTGGAGTCACGGGTAGTGACAAAGTAGGTCTAAGCAATGACAAATGTAAAAATTTTTTTTTTTTTTTTATATCTCAATTTATTTACATAGAATCTGTCTTCTTGACATTCAGTAGTACATTTAATAATAATAAAAATAAAAATAATATGAAAAAAGAATAGAGCATGTTGAAGTATATCCATTGATATACTTCATATTAAAGCAAATAACATTATTGTATTTGGAGAAGGTATTGCAAAAAAACAAAAAAATTGGGGAGAAAAAAAAAAGAAGAAGGAATACTGAGAGGATGCTGCAGTAGTATTTAGAACCTCGTTAGAAGATCCATTGGTTGATATCGTTTCAGTCTCCGTGTGTTGTATTCTGCATTAAGCAATTCATGAGCAAGAACATTTTTATGACCAACTAGACGCGCTGTGTAGCTAGAGCTGAAGCGTTTAATCTCTTCAGTGATTTTTGAAATTTTGAGATCGTTGTGGATTCTGTTGCTGGTGACGTACCAGGGTGCATTTGTGATAATGCGCAGCACCTTCGATTGAAATCTTTGCAGTATTTCGATGTTTGATGTGGCTGCTGATCCCCATAGTAATGTAAATGTAAAATGGCACATTTTGTGTTCAATGTTTTTGGAGTTGCCAGATGGATAAAAATCTTTATTTGGTCTCTATTTACATAAAATTTATGAAACCAATGACCAGAATCACTAAACCGTGTTTGAACTTTTGAAATGTTTGTCACACCGGTTTTTCTACTTCTTTGAACCGGGGTTTCAGTTCGGTTAATCGGTTCGGGAATTTCTTAAACTAAAAAATTTTGTTAACATGTGTTCCCACTTCTAACGCAATTATTTACCATTTAGGGTTAAAATTTTCACATTAAAAAGTTAGTGATGGTAACTTTGCTCATATTAGAGATACTATCGATTTTAATTTCATAAGAATATCGACTTGGATTAAAACAAAATTTTTTTTTTGGTCTATGGCAGCGACGACTGTACATGGTTGGATTCAAAAATGAAACCCTGAACCTTTACAAAAAAGGGTTCGGTTCAAACATATGTAAAAAAAAATTTCGGTTCGGTTATTGGTTCGGTTCATCAGCAGATAAAAGCGGATTTTCCGGTTCAAAACCGTTTCGGTTCAAAACCGTTTCACGTCCCTGGTTTTTTCTTCATAATGGTCCTTCTCAAAATAGCTTTCGAAATGAACTCGATTTATCATCTAATCTATCCATTATGTATTCGTCGTAAATTGTCGAAGAGAACATCCTCAATTATTTTTCCATTATCGAAATAGAAGTATAAAACACGCCAAAAACATGCCTACAGCAAGCACTTATGTACCTGCCACTTTTTTTTATGGTACTCCTACTATTTCTGGTTTCTGACCCTTCAGCCAATAAACAATCCGATAGAACAGCCCAGCTGAGTGCAAAAAGACTACAAGATATAATGACAGGCTACGGGTCACTTAAAATAGACACAACACGGCCACCTTCAAAGGCAATATAAAAGTAAACATCACAAGAAGGAACAAAAGGACGAACCGGTCGAAGAGAATACAAAAAATGAAAGTAAAAAAAAGGACAACAAACAAAAGACAAGCAGCGATAATCGAAGCAAAAATGCCAACAGGATTACCGAGAAGCCAGTTTCAAGACAAAAAGTATTGCAGACTTTGAATGGAACGACAAAAAAGTTATATATAGACCTATAGTCTGCTGCTGCTGCTGCTGCTGATAGTCGTATATCGCTGACTTCTCCTTACGGATAACTAGATTACATGTTACATGTTCAAAGTTGAGCTAGACTCACGTCGTTGTGTCTATGTATGGAAAAGCTTTATAAGCTAGCATAAAGCACGTTAGTGACGCGGGACACGGCACAAAGTGTCTTCTGTGTTTCGTGTTTTCCTTATAAAATATGATCTTCGGATTTTTCCTTCATTTTCTACGGCCTTCCATTCGATGTATGTGTGTGTTTGTGTGTGTGTGTGTGTGTGCGATACGGAAAGAACTTATGGCTAACCAAGGGAATATTGCTGCTGAGTTGGCGAAGTGTCAAGAAGCAAAGAAAATTGGATTTCGCTATTTTGGAAGTAGGAACATTTGTATATGTATATCCATGTGTTTATATGTGTGTATGCATTTAAATATGATTTTTCATAAAGGTGGACAAGAGGGATTCATCATTAATTTATGAAGGATAATTTATTTTCAGCTATTAAGGTTCTCCTTGAGGAAAAGAAGGTCATGTTGCAGTATGAAATTCTCTTTTAAATGTGGCGATTTCTAGGACGTTTAAATGACTTTTTTCAGGAGAATTTCTCTCAAATCAATATAAATTGTCAAATTAGAAGTTGTCAATATTGATAGAAATCTTTCTTTTTTGGATGTTATATGGTATCCAGCTCATGATTTAAGTAAAGGATACGCTGCATAAGAACAAATTTTTTGGATACCAAATGATGATCGCTTAGAAATTGATGCTGTATTGGCCCAAGTCCATCTAGGGTTTTGAGAATACGTCCTTACTATTGCTCAATAAAGATAAAGAGCCCTAAACAAGCTAATATGTTACCTTGTTCTGATTGATATTCATGGGCCCTTGCTATGTTGCTTGAATGAGGATTTCTGACTATTTATGTGCTCTTATTTCCTTGTTTCACAGCCTTGGATATTCAATACAAGTTATATAAATGGATCCTTTAAACAATTGTTCCTTTAAACCGACCAATTTTTCGTTAAAAATCTATTTTCAAAAATGTTCTTCATAAAATCACAACAATTGTGTCGAGCAAAGGATACTTTTTTTTATACAATGATATTTTTGTTTTCCTTCTAATCTTTCAAAAGGAAAATCATTTTAAAAAAAATTCCCTCCGCGATAACACCTCTCTCAATCGCACTTTCCCTACAACATATGCTGCGAAACCATTTATTTTCACACTTTTAGCGAAAGGGGAGCAAAATTTAAGCTTAATACATTGTCGGGATATTAAAAGATTCCTTTATTGTCATGATTTTCCATTTTTCAAAAAATACGCTTCTTCACAAAAAAAAAAACAAAAATATTGAAGCGTAGAAATAAATCTTTTCCTTCATTGTCACATTCCAACGTCTGCACGGTCCCCCTGTCAGTGTTAATATTGTCGTTGATGTTTTCCATTGTGTTTGGATATAAACTCGAATAATCATAAAATTGCGTCGCTTTATTCATCCGCTCGCAATTTTGATGATAGAACGCGGTAAGGGATAGGAAGCGCTTTTAGTTTGATGGTTCATATTCGCTTTTAAGCACATAAAGCACTGAAGCGTGTCTGATTTTTGCATGTGGAGAGTGTTCCTTTTTCGGAACTTCTCGGATATTGAAATCCTTTTCTTATGTTTATTTGATATTATTTTATTTAAATTTAAATTTTAGTTTTATTTTTATTATTTCTTTCCTTTAATCGAATAATGAATTTCAAGACCATTTCATGCTTTTCCATATCCTTAGGGCATCTGTTGCTTGGACAACGAAAGTTGCTATCCAAAAGCAAAAGAGCCGACAAAAATATCTAAAAATATATAAGGGCATTTCCGCAAAAAAAGTCTACCGGAAGTGAAAATGCAAAAGTCATCAAAAACAATAGTTGGACTTGCATTATCACAGTAAAATATATGAAGTGTACTATTTTATAAGGTTGGTATTTAAAGTCAGCTCTCATTTGTGGAAAGCTGAGGCCAAATAGAAATTTGTATATTATGAAATTTGAAATATTATTCAGAATAGAGGGGAATAACAGTGGCATCAGCGACATAAATAACTCTAACTTTTGCCCTTATCGTACTTAATAATTCTAGCAACAACAACAACAACAACAACCAATTTAGTGGTGTTTCTGAAAGTAATTGATGAATACAGCAACTCCCTATATTCGGTTTAGTCAGATTGTCAAAATTTCGTTGTTAAATTGATACCGAAAATTGTGGCCGAGAATTAAGTAGCACACTTATTTATGGCTACATCTCGTAACACGTTCAATATTTTGCTTCCCTATCTATAAAAAAGTTTTAGCACTACACTCAAACAAAATAGTTGTAGTACTACTTGATCTTCAAAAAATCTTTCTAGTGGCTGCAAGTTACAAAAATCTCAAACATTATAAAATTTTTTCACTCTTTTTCAATCTGCCAAGTGAAAATACCCTGAATCCTTTTTTGTCTATGCGAAATAGTGTTGAAAATCATGATTTATTTGTGTGTAGAAATAGAAAAAAAAAATACCAGAAAATATACGACGTAAATCAAGCCATCAGCTTTCAAGCTGTGTGCTAAAATTCTCAGAAGCTTTAAAATTTGGTTGAAGTTAAGATATTTCAAAATTTGAAACTCTTCAGGCACTCCAAAGGCGCTGATGAGTCACAGTGACGAAATATGGACGTATGCGCCAGTTGTGGTTGCCTCCTCCTCCTGTTTCTAATATTGAAAATTCAGCACCGCTTCTAAATACATTGGGTAAAAAAAATATTAATGAATCTCGAAAAAAACAATTCTGGTTTCTGGTACCTGGCAGAACTTCTAACCCTATTAGCCCTAGACAGGTACTGCTGTTTACGTATGGCGCTTACGTAGAATTTAACGTAGGTTACCTGTCTAGGGTTAAAGTATCAAAGCAATCGGTTGGATATTTTGGTCTGTAAGGTGTTGCCCGTGCCAGGAAATGACGTTTCAGGAAAAATGCGTTTACAGTTCCAGTTCCAGCCAAACAAGTCGCTTAGGGATGGTCGGCGGTAATGAGTTGTTACTTATTGAATTCTTCGTATTTTCGTTTGATTTTTTGACAACATATTCTCAATAAAATTCACTATCGAAATATGACAAAAAAAAATTGATTTTTAAATCTGAATAGCCCCTTCAGGTCCTTTGAATTGGAGGCAGAGATTTATCAACATCATTCGAGCGGCCATTAAGCGAAGTATTCAAGAACTTTACAATTTAAAAAAAAACCGTATTTTGATTGAAAAGGACCCTCTGAAATGTAGAAAATTTAAAATAGTTATTTTTTGTTTTTTAAGGATATTTGATTGATGATTAAATTCAGTCATTCTGAATGAAAATAACAAAAATAAAATCCCCTAAGGTTGTATGAAAAGCATTATA
Organism: Chlorops oryzae; assembly: GCA_020466095.1. Lineage (NCBI taxonomy): Eukaryota > Metazoa > Arthropoda > Insecta > Diptera > Chloropidae > Chlorops > Chlorops oryzae. Next base: position 106,062,923 of record CM035807.1, read on the forward strand.
CGGAAATTATTTAGAAATTTCTAGTCAAATCCGATTATGCTGCCCTGACAGCGTCACACTCAAAGTGAAATTGATCCAAAAGTTTTTCTCGCGGGCCTTTATGCGAAAAGCTCTTACCAAATCCCTATGGGCGAAACAGGAGTGATTATAAAATCTCTCGAGCATCGAACAGTTGCTTACTCAGTTAAATCTCTAACCTAAATATGCCTGTGTCTCTCTCAAGTCCATCGCCACGAAGCTCTTTGACTTCTTCAAGGAATTATGATCAATAAATTTCGACAAAGTCCATTTTCAATTTTCTTCTTCTTTATTTTCATTTTATTCTTTTATTATTTTCAGTCCATCTTTTTTTTTTTTGGCATTCAATTCAACTAAACGTTCGTTTTTACAAATTTTCATTATTCATTACGATTTCGTAGTAATAAAAAAAAAACCTCCAGGATATAAGGGTATTTACACAATCGCTCTAAAGCAGTGTGCAGTTTTCTCCGACACACACACACACACGACACAAACAAAATAGAAGAGCCACAGCGGGCCATAAATCCATAATTCCATTGTTCATGAAACCGTAAAAACAATAAAATATTTAACTCATTTTAATGCCAACAATAAATGAAAGGAGAGCGCGTGGCCGAACGAGGCCGAGGAATGTGGAACAAAGCGAACAGAAGAAGGACGTTAAATTTTTTGAAATGCTTTTACGAGTATGCAGCCATAACTCCAAGGAGCACCACCGTGCACATGACCACATTTCCTTAATACATCCTTCTACGTTGTGCAAAATTTTTAGGGGCTCCGACATCATCCGCATTAGCAATTGTGAAGCCAACAAACAACACAAGAATATCAACCGTAGACAACTCCCAAAGCGTTAAAAGCTTATTTTGCTACAGTTCGTTATTTCCTAGTCCTATTAAGGTTCGCCTCTCCTTCGCTGTCGCTCGTTTCATTCCGTTCCGGCGCAAATTCATTCCTCTATATAAAATTTTTTTTTTTTTTTATCCTTAGAATGGCCCTTGCGGTTTCATTCTTTTCTTCATTCTCGACGGGCTGTGTTGGTCCGAGTCGATTGCTGTCGGTCTAACGTCGCATCATTAAGCTAAAAATTACACGAAGGATTATGACTCGGGAGAATCGCGTAAAGATGAGGATAACATACAACATCAACTCCAACTGAGCGTGAGCGTAAGCGTTGCCGGGTTCCCGCTGCATTTAGCAGTTCAAGCGGTTTCTGTGCACGGTGGTTGAAGTTCGGGTCACAATAAAAATCAAATAAAATAAAATAACAAGAAAATAAAAAAATAAAAAGACCATAGAGCTTCAGAGAACGTCAAGAATCCTGAACAAAATTTCCGAAGCAATAGTAGGCAATAGTTTTCAACATCGTCCATGGTTAGGTAAAAATGTCTTGCTCTTCTAGTTGGCAATACCATTCCACTGTTTGAAGTGGGCATGGCTTTGGCTTGGCACACTCATCTTTGACACCTTTTACTTACTTCCGTTTTTGATTTGCTTCGGTCCACGGTGCAGCGCATTATCGCATAGTGGTCCCATTGGGCATCGGGTAAAAAATGGTCTTTGTTGCGATTTGATTTACTTGGTTGACTCTGCGCATTTCGAGCGCATAAATAATTACCGTACGGCTTTGCTTTTATTCCTTTCTCGATGTCTGTTCTCCGTGTCTGTATGTTTTTTTTTTTTTTTCCTTTGGTTTTGCTTATGATGGGACTCCGCCTTTGTATCCATGTCCTCCCGGTTATGAAAGCGAGACAAGCATGTGGCTTCACCCACAATCATTTGTTGCCTTCCTGTCAGCGGAACATCATTATTTTTTGGTTGTTAGGACCTTCTCGGGGGCAATATACATATCTTTATGTTTGTATGGATGTGTGTTTGTGTGTTTATATGTATGTATGTATGTGTATATAATCTTCGGTGCTTTGAGCTGTTGTTGCATATTTTTTTACGGTATCCACATTTCAGTTTTTGCTCTTGTTATTATTGTTGTTGTTTTTTTTATCGTATCTACAAACAGATTGTATTATATTTCTGTACAGGATATGCTGATATTTATCCTGTATGCTCTTTATTCTTGCCTCATCCTGCTGTCTTTAGTTTTTGTGTTTTTTGTTTTTTTTTTTTTTGTTTTTGTTTTTTATCAAACAACGTGGCGCTAATATCCTGTCTGGTATTTATTTCTTTATTTACGATATGCCAACGACTCAATGCGATGACGATGGCGATGAGAACGAACGGCGAAGCAATTTCTCATTTTTATTATGATTTCATGCTTTCGTTTTTGTTCCTGTACGTGTACACGTCTTCCATTTCACGTTGTTTCGTTCCGTCGTGTTGCGTTCCGTTCCCCAACGTTTCATTCCATTCCGTTTCGTTTCGCTTCGATTTGATTCGTTTCCCTTTCGGAGGTCATTAGATTTGTTCGCTCGCACCATGTCGACTCCATGTCCTCGTGCAATGGGAGCTAAGGGAAATCGCATTTATAAAAGGCTGTAGCTTCTTCCGTTTTTTAGATGAGAAAAAACGCCTACGGCTGCGCCTCAAGTCTTAAGTAAATTGCAGTAATTAAGCGATATATTAAAATGTCATAAGGCAGAATTTTTCTACTCGCTAGGCCGGTCCAATGGCAGGCGGTAAGAGAGCAACAGGAGGGTCTTTTTTTTTATAATTATCTTCTTCATCATCGTCACGGAGTCTTCGGTGGAGGTGGTGCACCATGGTGGTGGCTGGAGGAATAGAAAAATTAATTTTGAGCGAAATTAACAGTTAATGGGTTTTTAAATTACTTCAGTTGATTTTCTCAAGGTGATATGAAGGTATACACATACATAAACGAGTGGCATAATATGAAATATGTATGGAGCTGAAGAGAGTTGGATTTTTTTGAAATGAAGATGGGGAATATAGTAGGAGCTCTCTGTCAACTAAAAGGGATTTTGGCTTTTTTGAAATATAAAAGTGTCATGCCTGAATAATTAATCCAAAAAAAAAAACCTACAAATTCAAAGTGGTGCCCTCATCGAAAACATTGTGCAATAATATGCCTCTGACTGGGGAATCAATGTACCTAATGTTTTTTAAATAAACCATTTTCCTTGCCGGTTGATGTAGGACTTTATAGGAAACCCCATCATTCTTATACAAACAACTGCTTAGACAGACCAAACCACAAAGAAATCGAAAGACTGAAACATTGTCGCCAGGTCTGTAGAGAGGACTTTCAGCATGCTTTAAGAGCCATATGGCATCACTGAAAGGGTTCGTTTTTTGCCAATCCCCTAGTTCATATTTAATTTGAACCAGTTCATATTTTATTTTATTTTTTATATTTATTTTTTTTAATTCAGGCGCTACCGGGTTAAAAGCTTAAGCTTCGGGTAGAAGTACTAAGTAATTTCGTGAACACTTTTATCCCCTAACCCACTATATAGGAAACACCGTCGCATCAATAGGATCCCCCGAAGCGGACTTGAGTGCAGAAAAATGCGGTCAAAAGAAACTGCATTTCATCGAATAAAAACTCTTTCTATTTAATCAGAATTGAGTAGTTTGGAACGGAATTATGCTTTACTCAAGAAGACTGCAGGGATAAGAAAAATATTCTGAATAACCATCACAGTTATTTTACGAATTGCTTAATCTCGTGGCTTGGATTTTTTTAAGAGCGATTTTTAGAATTCAATTCAAATAGGGAAATCGTTTTTAATTCCATGAAAATTGTAGGATATAAAATCTCTTCCAGGAGTCTTACAACCCGATTCTAAAATACTCCCGGGGAATTTTTCCATGCGGATTCGAAAGAAATTTTCCCATTCTAAGTACACTGGAGAAGTGAGTATAACGGAAGCAGGAACTTCGAACAGTTTTAAGCAGGGACCCGAAATAATAACTATTGAAATTTCAGATTTTAAAAAAGTTGCCTTTATTTCAAAGAAAATTATTTAAAATCTTTGTATAACTTTTACAAATTCAAAAAATTCAATAAGTCTTTTCTTAACTTTTTCTTTCCATTTTTTGGTTTTTACGTTTCTTAATAACTTTTATTTTTCATGAGAAGTTTTTACGTCTTTGAAAATTTTTATTGTTCAATTTTCATTCGCTTCACTTGTAATAAACTAACAAACTTTTTAAAGGAATCTTACAACTTAAATTTGACTCAGTTCCCGATTTCCGATTGATCTGAAACTTTGCACATATGTATGTTTGGTTTGGATGACAATGCATGAATATCCCAACTAGCAAAATAGGTCGAAAATTGGTAATTTCTTAACCTATTTTGGGTCAGAATATTTCGTTGACCTAACCTAAATAGGACATAATTACGTCTGTACGACGTCGATTCGTCGTAAGTGGGTAATAGAATGGAAGTCGATTGGCGGTAATAATAGGGCATAATAATTACCATATCTTATTTGCTGACGACATAAAACTTCTAAGGCAACTAAATAGAAAAAAATTTTCCCCTTATAAAAGTTTTGAAAAGACGTAAAAAATATTTCTCAAAAATAAAACTTATTTTTCAATTAATAAAATTTTTTCTCATTCATAATAGTTATATGGAAATTTAAAAATATAAAAATTTTTGATAATAATTATGCAATTTTTTAATTATTTTAGTCACAAAATAATTATTATGTTAAGACTTTTTTTCGAAAATACTTATAAAAGTCAGGTCCCTGGTTTTAAGCAAAGGTCTTCAAATTCCTTCTTTTATTGATGCTTAGACTACTTCATTGTGGCGCGTGACAAAATTTCTAGGGAAAAAATACCCAGGGAAATTTTCATTTAGAATAGAACTGTTAAGAGTCTATGGGCCGTTTTCTCATATTTGTTTATCTGTTAGTTAAATTATCCTGAGGGTAATTTCATACAAATTTTATTAATAAGTCAGAGAAAATGAAATATAACTGGCAGACAGAGCTTAAAAGTAGGATGAGAAAACGGACCTTAGTTTTATTATTGATTTGATTGCACTTAAATCAATTAAAGTGTTACAAAGAACTTCATAAAAGTTGCTGGCCTTAAAAAAAAAATACATTTAAGTTTTAAAAGACTCACTGAAATTATAAAAAAAAAAAAAATTTTTTTCATTTAATTTCCTTATCGACCGCAGCCGAGATTGTCGTGAACAGAAAATGTACATCAAAACGCGTTGTGACCACACCTGAAATCACGCTTAAATTATGATAAACAGCGCCGTACACAGCCATTTTCATATCATTTTAATAAAAGCAACGTGTCCTCGCACGAATGTCCTTCGCCTCAGCTGCACTTCCCTCCATTCCACTCCACTCCATTCAACTCCTCTCAGTTCTGGTCTATTCGGATCGGCTTCGTTGCTAATCTCGCTTTCCGGCACAGCCCACAATAATGTCATTTATGATTTTTTTTTTATACAACAGTAAATATGTCGCAAGTGCGTGCGTGGGTGTGTGTCTATGCATGTGTATATGTTTGTTGTTGTCTCGGCTTTTAAGCTTTTGAGCTAAGTTTATATTAGCAGTGACATTCAGTGGATCAGGCGAGTTAGTTTTCCATTTGCACAATGTTACTCTGCCATGCCATGGTGGCACTCTGATGTACGAGGATTACAGCGTGCTGATGCAATAATCTTAAGTATTATAATCGGGCTTTCCTTGGGTTAAATGCAATTTCTTAAAATATAATTTATTACCATTTTTTTCTGCCATCGTTCATCGGGGGTGAGGAAAAAAATAAAAATAAAATGAAAATAAAAATAAAAACGTTTTGCGAAAACGATGGAAAATTGCAAGCCAATTAGATGACACAAAAGTGAATGAGAGGAGATAGATAGGAGACTGAAAGAGATAGAGAGATGGCGAAAGAAAAGAGAGAGAGAGAGACGAGAGAGAGAGAGACAGGAGAAAAAAGATGCTGGCAACATCGCAGCAAAAAGCCATTTAATCGTTTTTAGTTGCATAAATTGTTGCGGTCTATGGATGAGGTTGAAGTTGTTGTTGTTGTTGCTTTTTTCTTTACTCTTCTTTTGTGTTTTTGTTTTTGTTTTTAATTGCTGAATTATGTTGCTACTAAATAAGCACTAATGAGGAACACGTTAATTAATACTTAATACGTTTAGATGTGTTGGCGTGTGAGCTTCATTACGGCAGCAGAAAATGTCTTTTTGCAGGAATCAGCTTCCGTTTGAGATTAAGATTTCATTTTACGTTGATTTTTTGCCATTTTTTTTTCTTTCTTTACTTCTTTTCTGCTTCAGTTGGCGACACATTAAGTCGAGAGAAGCGAGAATTCTCGTCAAAGTTAAATAAGAATGAGTGATGAGGTTAAAAGGAAGCTCTCAAGTGAATCCTTAGGGTTTTAGATTTAATAGAAATTTTGTTGTTGTTTTTTTTTTTTTTCAATTAAAAAGGATCTTAACTCAATTTTAAGAAGATCTCAAGGATACAGAAATCAAATCGCGTGTTTGGTATATATTAAAAAACAATTTGAACTTGGAGAGTGAGTGCTGCAGCTTGCATCCCAGAGATGAGGACAGTAATGGAAAAATTCAATTTAATCAGCATTTGAGAGGATTTAATTGAAAATTTTGATTAAAAAAAGGATTTAATGCTTGAGCCAAATCAAAAGCTTGATGCCTTCTTTTATGTGCGAAGAATAATGAGAATTTTTGGGTTTTCGGAGAAGAATTACATCATTTTTTTTATATATTTTTTTTTTTTTTTTATAAAATAACTCACCTTATGGTTAAAGTATTCAAGGAGTGCATGTATTTCCTTGAATAATCCATCCAACGGGCCCATGTGAGGCCTAAGTGTGTCAACTTTTATGGTGGCAGCCACATTAACTTAACCTAACCTAAGTCAATTGCTTAAAAGTATATTTTTAATGACAATTACCTTGTTTATACGACAACAAGCACCGTATCGAATTAGCTCGTGTTAGGTCAGCACACTTTCAATGCAAGCGTTTATAGGGACCATAAGAAACCGTATCGAGTAAATACACTTTATAAGCGTGTTAGAAATTAATCAGCTGTTTTCATAATTTTTCTCAAAAAATATAAAAGTTTAAAAATTTGACACTTCCGCCTTTTTTGCAAAATCCTGTGAGAAAATTTCCAATTAGGAGCCTTTTTTTTTCCCTATTCTTTTCTGTTTTAGTACCTTAAGTAGACTTTGTAAGTTTAAATGAGTTTATGGGTTTTAAAACTCAAAATAAACTAGAGTTTTAGGAAATTTTGTTGTGTTTTTTTTTTTTTTCCAACCTTGAACGTGAATCAGCTGTTTGGATTTTTTTAAAAAAACAAATTTGAACCTGAATTTAAGTCTGAAAAGGCCCAAGTAAGACCGTTTTATGGAAAACATAAAAGGAGGTTTTTGAATTTTAAAGTTTTAAGCCGGCCAAAAAAGCTTCTTTTTAAGGGTGGAAAATTTTTTCTGTCAAAAATACAAATCATTTTTTTTAATATTTTTTAAAAAAATTTTTTAAGATAATTGCCATTTGAAGTTGTTCAAAAATTTATGTTGCAAGCAATTATTAAAACTAATCCTTGCTTTATTTTTTGCAATTTTGGTTCAAAAAACACTTAACATTTTTTTCGCATTTTTCCATTTTGCAGCTTTTGATGAAACAATTGTAACTTAAAGTTTGTTGAAAATTAAAACAAAACTTTTTTAATTTTAAATAAAACAATTGAAATTTTTGAAAATCCTGGAAAAATTAGAAAAATTTTCAATCTAAAAGCCAAATAAATTACGAATCAGTTGTTCCGATACGTACTGACGAAAAACGTTTTTATACGTACACTAAATACGCATTCATACTTCCATGCTCGCATTCAAAGTGCGCATTATGCCGACCGGAAAATCTTTCGATACGTGTTCAAAAGGTTTATAAACGTTAAGTAGCACGATTTGTTACACGTATCAAATTATCGTATAAACAAGGCAAATGTCGATTTTGAATCAAATCTAATAAAAGTTTTATATCAATACAAAAATACTCAATTTTCTTTCTTCTTTATTTAAACCGAAAAAGTTTAACTTAATACCTACTTTTTGGTATTGTTATAAGCCAGGAATAGTATTTAAATTAAACTTAGTTCCTACTGTGTGTCAATTAAATGATCAAATATGACCTGTATGATAAAACTAGATCCAACAAAAGTTTCTCATCCAAAATGTCCATCATTTTGGCTCTAAATAAATTACAATAATTCACTATTAAATAGAACTTGGTCTCTTAAATCTCTTTGGCAGCTAATACATAAGCTGTCATCACTGATTAACAGCACATTCGTTTTGGGGGCAGGCAAAGCTATCAACATTTGTAATGGTATCGATGGACAATAGTGTAATTAAGGACTAGGAAGCTATAATTTTGAATGAACTTGACTGAAAGAGACTTATGCTTTCATTGCAAATAGTTGTAATGAGTTAATCGGCTAATTGAATTAATAATAGGCTCCGTTTTCTCCTCCATCAGCTCATAATATGTTGAAGATTCGACTCCATGAATAGGAATTAACGCTTTTATGAGAAAACAAAATATCGTCTTAATGACATTGATTAGTTTTTTCAAAAAATCTTGACATTTTTTTTTTTTTTTTTTTTTTTTTTTTGGTGACTCATGTAAGCCGTAACTCCATTCCGATTGCGGTTGAGAATCCTTAAGAATATAGCAAGTCCATGTGCTCGGCCTTAAATGCGGCGAATTTCGTTAAGTTTCCGAAGCAAAGAAAGTACTAAAGGTGTAGAAGGAGAGAAGGAGAAAAGTTCGCTCTTTTAGAATATCCTTTCAGTTCAAATATTGTTCAACTCTAATTTCCCGCCGAGTGCTCATTTTCAAATGCGCAAGTTCTTCGCAGAAAAATTTTTTTTCCAATAGAAATTTCCTTATTTCGAAAAAGGATTTTGTAATGTCGGGAAAATTTCTAATTTGACTTTGAACTGACCGCTAGAAAGAAATGCCTCGTTATTATTGCTTAGAATTTCAAAATCAATCAAATTAATCATACAAATCGACAAGCGATTTTCATTCATTAGCGCGTTTCTCTTCTTATGGGGTTTTTTTTTGGTTGTGACCGGCATCTTCACAGTATCTGGCCTCAACAAAAGACAAAATCCCATAAGCAAATGCATCGTGAGAACCCGCAATAACATGACGTTGTCAAAATATGCCGCATTCTTGTCTAGGCAAGTCTAGTAGCGAATCCCTTTGTTGGACTAATTTCTGTTGCATGAACTGCATCAGCATGCCTTGATGACTGCCGAAATGTTGCATCATCAAATGAAAGAGAAAATGCCGACAAGAATTAATAGTTTTTATATGCATTTAGGATTTTTTCAATATTTTTTTATTTTGCTGAGCTATTCCCCGGAGGCTCGTTGATTTCGAAGTCATTAAGCATAATGGGCCGATAATCTTAGAAAATGAGAACGGCCTTTCGACGTTTACGTCATTCTCACTGCATCAATTTTTATATTTTTTTTATATTTTAATTACATGACATTTTTATTCAAGAAAAAAGGGAAGTGTGTTTTTAAAGAAAATTGAAGGAAATCTGATTATTGAAGTGTCTTGAACCTTTTCTCTAGGCCATCACAATATCATGGGGTCACAAAGTCCTCTCAAGTTAATCGAATTTAAGAAATATCTGAAAATCGAACTCATTTCAAATGACTCTTTAAACTGTTAATGATCTGGAAAAAATTAAAAAACATTTAACCCTCTATCGCATTCGAATTCATCTATGGTTGGAAGATGCGTTCTTTGAATATGAAACCATATTTTAATCACCCTGTTTTACATAAAGATATACTTTCACCTCCCATGCGGTATTGGTTAACATTTTCAACTAGCAATAATCGCGCCTGTGTAGAACCTCATTGGAACGATAAGCTCTGCTGAAGTGTAATACGCAAAATTCACGCTCCAAGTTCCACGAATTTAAACTAAGTGAGAATTATAAAAGATTTTGCTTAAAATTTCTGTCTCGGAATAAAAAAACACCCGGCTTAACTAGTAAAACCTTGTGAGGTACTGTCAAGATTTTTCCTAAGAAGCTACAAAGAGGCGGCACAAACTACGATGACAATTACACCGCAAATACACGTTTATATTTCAGAATTAAACTAAGTGAGAATTATAAACAAAAATTTTGTCTCAAATTTTCTCTGTCGGAAAAAAGTTGAATATACACGGGCTATAACTAGTAAAACCTAGTGACGTACTGTCTAGATTTCTCCAAAGAAGTCACTAAAGAGTTGGAGTAACTAGCCCTCGATGACTCCTGGATAAATTTCTATCCGGGCTCTACAAGAGAAAATTACATAGGCCCTGTCTAGATTATTCACGTCATCGACAATATAGTGGCGATCCTGCCAAGCGCGACAGTAGAACCAAAATAAGACTGATCGAGTCAAGAATGTCCCAGTGCTATCTAGACCCAGCCTAGATATATCTATATTGTGGCAAATTGAGCTAGGCCCCACTAATCACCAGATTTCTCTATGCAATTTCCAGCCGGGAAATGTTCAAGTTTGTGTTTTTCCTCTTTAAAAATTCTTTTGAAAATTCGTTAAAAGATAAATTGGTTCCATGCTTCTTTCATTTGGTTTGCCAATTTTGCTTTTAAAATTCCTTTCAATTTTCTGGAAAATAAAGATTTAACAAAGAAATTTAAATTCTCATTGGAAGTTTGAAAAAGTTCCGCCAACCGTAGAGAACTGGGTTAAATAAATTTAAAAAAACGCCGGAAATTAAATATTTGGATGAAGAAAAGGAGGCGCCAACGCACCCCATTGAACCTAAACCGATACACTTAAAGATAAAGATGTTCAAACAATTTTACCTTTTCCCCATTTCCAACATTCGAGGGCAAACCAATTCGATTATTAAAAAATCATTCTTGGACCAACATTGCACAATAGTTTTAGAAATCGAAAAGAAAAAGCCCCCCATTTTAGCACGCCCAAAAGGGAATGGTATTAGCAATTTCGGGGGTGAGAAAAAAAAATAAGTTTCACCTTCTTTTTTTCAAAAAAACTATGACACGACGGTTTTTAGTTTTGAGTTGAAACAAGCGGGTTTATGGCAACGTTTCGCCATTTCTTACCGCCCCTTTTTGTAGAGGAACTTTGCCCGAAAAAAAAAAAAGTTTAACCCAGGTTGCAAAGGGGCCGGCTTTGAAAACAAATTCAAGACCAACCGCAAAGAAAATGCCTCATTAATCCTTTTAAGGATAAATTCTTCAATGCCATAATTGAATAAAATCCTTCTCGGAGAAGAAAAATTAGGCCGTGGAAATTGAAAATAATTTCCGGGGTTTTGTGGAAAGGATGGTTATTTAATGGATTAAAACCATACAAAGTGGCCTGCCATTTAAAATTATCGGTTTGTGAAATTGGTTCGGGGTTCTAAACCTCTAAATTAAAACCTCGGTTTTAAGAAAAAAAGGCTAAGCAATTAAAAGTTCCTTAAACAGTTTTACATTGCCCCGGAAAAATAAGTGCCTTTTAAATTCCAGAAACACCCAATTTCCTATTTCAAGAATTCGGTTTTTCATTCCTGAGAACAAATTTTTTTAATAATCATGGGACTGTTCGAAATTGCCTGTAAACACGCCCACCCAGGTCGTAGGCCTTGCTATTTCCAGGAAGCGGCCGCAAATTTAAGTGCCCGGGCCGTTTTACTTCCATGACAAAAAATTTATGAAACCTAAAAAGCATTTAAGGGGCCATTCCCCCGGCGAATGGGCAATAGGAAATTGAACCCGATTTAAAGCCTTGCAATCGAATAAAATCAGCTGATTGGACAAAGAGGAGGAATTCGCAAAAAACAAGGACAAACCCAAGCGCCCCGAAGCCACGGGGTGAGAAGAGGTGGGCATTGGGATTCAGGTTTTTGGTGAAAATTAAAAGGGAGAATGCCTAAAATGGGAAAAGCCCAAATACCGCTCCCAGATTACAACAAAATTTTAACGGCATACAGGCCCCCTGGAATTTTAAGCCATTTTTGTCCTTTGATCAGGTAGGGAAAATAAAAAATTTTCCAAGATGCGGACCCATGTTTAAAAAAGAATTGATAACTGTTAGAAGAAACTTGAAAATTTCCGGTGGCTGTAAGGTATTTAACACATTTAAATGGTTGGGAGGGAAAAACCAAATCCCGTATAGAATGAAAAATAACCGGATGAGAACGGATTTGGAGAATGGGGGATTGGGGTAGGAGGGCCGAATTAAAAGAAATAAATCAAGCAATTTAATTTTCTCTGGGATTAAATTTTTTTAATTTGTGGAATTAAAAAGCTTAAATCAATGTTGAAAATCGAAAATCGACCTGATTTGTTGCGGACAACGTTGCCGCCTTTTTGTTACTTTGGATAAATAATAATACTTTCCCGAAACAGAAAAAAACTAAAAAAAATTCAAAGAAAAACCACCATCAGACTTAAAAAAAAAAATTTTTTTTTTTTTTAGAGCAGGAATTTGGAACGAAAATGTCTCCGCGTTGTGCCCAATGAAATAGAAATTTATGGCCGACAAGCCTTTTCAATATTTTTAAAAAGAATTCCTGACTTTTCCCCAGCGCCTTCCCTCCATTCCACTCCACTCCACTCCTCTCAGTTCTTGTCTATTCGGATCGGCTTCGTTGCTAATCTCGCTTTCCGGCACAGCCCACAATAATGTCATTTATGATTTTTTTTTTATTACAACAGTAAATATGTCGCAAGTGCGTGCGTGGGTGTGTGTCTATGCATGTGTATATGTTTGTTGTTGTCTCGGCTTTTAAGCTTTTGAGCTAAGTTTATATTAGCAGTGACATTCAGTGGATCAGGCGAGTTAGTTTTCCATTTGCACAATGTTACTCTGCCATGCCATGGTGGCACTCTGATGTACGAGGATTACAGCGTGCTGATGCAATAATCTTAAGTATTATAATCGGGCTTTCCTTGGGTTAAATGCAATTTCTTAAAATATAATTTATTACCATTTTTTTCCGCCATCGTTCATTGGGGGTGAAGAAAAAAATAAAATGAAAATGAAAATAAAAACGTTTGCGAAAACGATGGAAAATTGCAAGCCAATTAGATGACACAAAAGTGAATGAGAGGAGATAGATAGGAGACTGAAAGAGATAGAGAGATGGCGAAAGAAAGAGAGAGAGAGAGAGCGAGAGAGAGAGAGACAGGAGAAAAATGATGCTGGCAACATCGCAGCAAAAAGCCATTTAATCGTTTTTAGTTGCATAAATTGTTGCGGTCTATGGATGAGGTTGAAGTTCTTGTTGTTGCTTTTTTCTTTACTCTTCTTTTGTGTTTTTGTTTTTGTTTTTGTTTTTAATTGCTGAATTATGTTGCTACTAAATAAGCACTAATGAGGAACACGTTAATTAATACTTAATACGTTTAGATGTGCTGGCGTGTGAGCTTCATTACGGCAGCAGAAAATGTCTTTTTGCAGGAATCAGCTTCCGTTTGAGATTAAGATTTCATTTTACGTTGATTTTTTGCCATTTTTTTTTCTTTCTTTACTTCTTTTCTGCTTCAGTTGGCGACACATTAAGTCGAGAGAAGCGAGAATTCTCGTCAAAGTTAAATAAGAATGAGTGATGAGGTTAAAAGGAAGCTCTCAAGTGAATCCTTAGGGTTTTAGATTTAATAGAAATTTTGTTGTTGTTTTTTTTTTTTTAATTAAAAAGGATCTTAACTCAATTTTAAGAAGATCTCAAGGATACAGAAATCAAATCGCGTGTTTGGTATATATTAAAAAACAATTTGAACTTGGAGAGTGAGTGCTGCAGCTTGCATCTCAGAGATGAGGACAGTAATGGGAAAATTCCATTTAATCAGCATTTGAGGGAATTTAATTGAAAATTTTGATTAAAAAAAGGATTTAATGCTTGAGCCAAATCAAAAGATTGATGCCTTCTTTTATGTGCGAAGAATAATGAGATTTTCTGGGTTTTCGGAGAAAAATTACATCATTTTTTTTATATATATTTTTTTTTTTTTTTATAAAATAACTCACCTTATGGTTTAAGTATTTATATTTAGGCCCCATTTGAGGTCTAAGTGAGTCAACTTTTATGATGGCAGCCACATTAACTTAACCTAACCTAAGTCAATTGCTTAAAAGTATATTTTTAATGACAATTACCTGTTTATACGACAACAAGCACCGTATCGAATTAGCTCGTGTTAGGCTAGCACATTTCCATTGCAAGCGTTTATAGGGAACTTAAGAAATCGTTTCGAGTAAATACACTTTATAAGCGTGTTAGAAATTAATCAGTTGTTTTCATAATTTTTCGCAAAAATATAAATAGCTTTAAAAATTGACATTTCCCGCCTCTATGCAAAATCCTGAAAAATGAGAAAATTTCCACCATCTAGCAGCACTTAATTAAATTGACGAATCAGTTGTTCCGATACGTACTGACGAAAAACGTGTTTATACGTACACTAAATACGCATTCATACTTCCATGCTCGCATTATGCCGACACGGTAAAATCTTTCGATACGTGTTTCAAAAGTGTTTATATATACGTCTTAAAGTAGCACGTATCAAATTATCGTATAAACAAGGCAAATGTCGATTTTGAATCACATCTAATAAAAGTTTTATATCAATACAAAAATACTCAATTTTCTTTCTCTCTTTATTTAAACCGAAAAAGTTTCAACTTAATACCTACTTTTTGGTATTGTTATAAGCCAGGAATAGTATTTAAATTAAACTTAGTTCCTACTGTGTGTCAATTAAATGATCAAATATGACCTGTATGATAAAACTAGATCCAACAAAAGTTTCTCATCCAAAATGTCCATCATTTTGGCTCTAAATATAATTACAATAATTCACTATTAAATAGAACTTGGTCTCTTAAATCTCTTTGGCAGCTAATACATAAGCTGTCATCACTGATTAACAGCACATTCGTTTTGGGGGCAGGCAAGAGCTATCAACATTTGTAATGGTATCGATGGACAATAGTGTAATTAAGGACTAGGAAGCTATAATTTTGAATGAACTTGACTGAAAGAGACTTATAGCTTTCATTGCAAATAGTTGTAATGAGTTAATCGGCTAATTGAATTAATAATAGGCTCCGTTTTCTCCTCCATCAGCTCATAATATGTTGAAGATTCGACTCCATGAATAGGAATTAACGCTTTTATGAGAAAACAAAATATCGTCTTAATGACATTGATTAGTTTTTTGCAAAAAATCTTGACATTTTTTTTTTTTTTTTTTTTTTTTGTGAACTCATGTAAGCCGGTAACTCCATTCCGATTGCGGTTGAGAATCCTTAAGAATATAGCAAGTCCATGTGCTCGGCCTTAAATGCGGCGAATTTCGTTAAGTTTCCGAAGCAAAGAAAGTACTAAAAGAGCGTGTGAGAAGGAGAGAGAGAGAGAGAATGTTCGCTTTTTTAGAATATCCTTGCAGTTCAAATATTGTTCCACTCTAATTTCCCGCCGAGTGCTCATTTTCAAATGCGCAAGTTCTTCGCAGAAAGAATTTTTTTTCCAATAGAAATTTCCTTATTTCGAAAAAGGATTTTTTTTTTTTTTTGTAATGTCGGGAAATTTCTAATTTGAACTTTGAACTGACCGCTACAAAGAAATTCCTCGTTTATTATTGCTTAGAATTTTTCAAAATCAATCAAATTAATCATACAAATCGACAAAGCGATTTTCATTCATTAGCGCGTTTCTCTTCTTATGGGGTTTTTTTTTTTTTTTTTTTTTTTGTTTTGTTGTTGTGAACCGGCATCTTCACAGTATCTGGCCTCAACAAAAGACAAAATCCCATAAGCAAATGCATCGTGAGAACCCGCAATAACATGACGTTGTCAAAATATGCCGCATTCTTGTCTAGGCAAGTCTAGTAGCGAATCCCTTTGTTGGGACTAATTTCTGTTGCATGAACTGCATCAGCATTGCCTTGATGACTGCCGGAAATGTTGCATCATCAAATGAAAGAGAAAATGCCGACAAGAATTAATAGTTTTTATATGCATTTAGGATTTTTTTTCATATTTTTTTTTATTTTGCTGAGCTATTCCCCGGGAGGCTCGTGTGATTTCGAAGTCATTAAGCATAATGGGCCGATAATCTTAGAAAATGAGAACGGCCTTTTCGACGTTTACGTCATTCTCACTGCATCAATTTTTCATATTTTTTTTTATATTTTTAATTACCATGAACATTTTTTATTCAAGAAAAAAAGGGAAGTTTGAAAAGGAAAATCGTGATGGATATCTCATTATTGAAGTGTCTTTAACCTTTTCTCTAGGCCATCACAATATCATGGGGTCACGAAGTCCTCTCAAGTTAATCGGAATTTAAGAAATATCTGAAAATCGAACTCATTTCAAATGATGCTCTTTAAACTGTTAATTGATCTGGAAAAAATTAAAAAACATTTAACCCTCTATCGCATTCGAATTCATCTATGGTTAGAAGATGCGTTCTTTGAATATGAAACCATATTTTAATCACCCTGTTTTACAAAAGATATACTTTCACCTCCCCATGGCGGGGTATTGGTTAAAATTTTCAACTAGCAATAAACGCGCCTGTGTAGAACCTCATTGGTGACGATATCGCCTTCTGTGAAGTGTAATACGCAAAATTCACGCTCCAAATTTCCACGAATTTAAACTAAGTGAGAATTATAAAAAAGATTTTGCTTAAAATTTTCTGTCTCGGAAAAAAAAAACACCCGCGCTTTAACTAGTAAAACCTTGTGAGGTACTGTCAAGAATTTTCCTAAGAAGGCTACTAAAGAGGCGGCACAAACTACGATGACAATGTACACCGCAAAGTACACTGTTTATATTTCCACGAATTTAAACTAAGTGAAAAATATAAACAAAAATTTTGTCTCAAATTTTCTCTGTCGGAAAAAAAGTTGAATATACACGGGGCTATAACTAGTAAAACCTAGTGACGTACTGTCTAGATTTCTTCAAAGAAGGTCACTAAAGAGTTGGCACTAGGCCCTCAATGACTCCAGGATAGAATTTTCTATCCTGGCTCTACCAAGAGAAAATTACATAGGCCCTGTCTAGATTATTCACGTCATCGACAATATAGTGGCGATCCTGCCAAGCGCGACAGTAGAACCAAAATAAGACTGATCGAGTCAAGCACAGTCCAGTGCTATCTAGACCCAGCCTAGATATATCTATATTGTGGCAAATTGAGCTAGGCCCCAGCTAATCACCAGATTTCTCTATGCAATTTTCCAGCCGGGAAATGGTTCAAGTTTGTGTTTTTCCTCTTTAAAAAATTTCTTTTGAAAATTCGTTAAAAGATAAATTGGTTCCATGCTTCTTTCATTTGGTGTTTGCCAATTTTGCTTTTATTTATTTTCACTTCCCTTTCAACTTTTTCTGGCAAAACTAGCAAGAGAAGAAAATAACATGAATGAGAATAAAGTCTGCATGGAAGTTAGAAAAAGTTCCGCTTCATTACACGCCCTCAGACCGCAATCTGTTGGTTATCCATGAAGCCATAGAAAAACGCACGCCAATGTAAATGAACTGCCATGGAACGGAGAACGCACAACGCACGCTCCCGATATGAATTTCCATAAACCGAAACTGAAGCAATTAAACATTGAAGAACTGTCAAAACATTTTAAAAACAATTTTTCAAATAATTAATAACAAACAATTCGAAGGCACAGAGCAAGTGCCCGATTATTCAAACGTTTCAGTCCACATACGAACATACATATGCACCTACTAGGTTTGTATGTATGTTCGAATGGACGAACGTGGAGACCACACAATGGAGCAGCCGTCAAAGAATGGCATTTGTTTTTATTTTATTTCTTAGACAAAATTTTCGAAAAAGTGAAAAAAAAAATAAGAGAAAAAATTTAACGCTCATTCACACTTTCCACTTGAATGCAACAAAAAGCATAATGACCACGACTGCTTCTCAGCGTGCAGGTTGAAACGCCGAAATGCGCGCCGCTTCATGGTCAATCGGTCGGCCAGATCGTCAAAGCGTCGACCGATGGTCGTAAAAGAAGGCAACTAAGGCAAGAAAGAAGGCAGAAGAAAAAAGGGCATAAACCGACATACAGAACACACTTGAAAACTGGTTTCAGCTTTCATTAGTTATATGCCCTTTTCGATCAATGTTAGGGTTAAGTTAAAGCATTTGTGTAGCAAAAGATTGCAGCAAATGCTGCAGCGATACACTGTAAGGACAAGAAACTCTTCGACTCACTAAGAACTTCTTGTGTGGCCTTGTGGAGTCTGATAAGATAATTTCCTACAACCCCCCACAGGAAAAAAAAAAACCATAACTTCGCCGTCAGTCAGAATTTTGATAAAAAAAATTTTCTTCAGTGCACTGAAGAAACCTGGAAATTATTAATGAATGAACATGTGTGAGAAAACTTGTTGTAGAGGAAGTGGACGAAATAAAGGGCAAATGTATTCGGAGCAAAAGTATCTAGCAGATTCTTTCTTGCGGCCAGATAAATTTACTTGTCGCGTATAAGATTGCCGTAGAAGAGTTTCAACTGTTAGCACACATTCGAACTCGCTCTCTCTCGCTCTGACTGTAACTGGCTGCGGCGCATGCGTAACATTGAAAACTCTACGAATTTCCACGAAAGCCATGAGCCAAAAACTTCCAACAGAGCAACCACCATCCAAAGAGCTGAGAGAAAATTTATGCTGTACAGAGAGGTCGATTTTATAAGATGCAGATACAATTTGAAACGAACCAGCTTGTGCCTGCCTGGCTGCCTTGCTGCCCGATTGAGTGATATTAAGGAAATCAGTTCTCAGTTGTTGTGCCGGATGCAAAGTGCTGTAGTCGAATATTGTCGGAAGGAAAATTTATTCTTGAATCCTTTTTTTTTCACACACAGCAGCGTTCTGTTCACACTCAATCGACGCCAAGCGGAAAAAAAGTGTCATTGATGGTGGTGAGAAAATCCCCCTGCCCCCCCAAAAAAAAGAAAAATATTCATGACAACGTGAAAACGATTTTCTTCGGAAAATTCAAATTGAAAGTGTTGAAAGAAATCGACTTTCCCAGTTTTGTTTATGTTATTTAAATTTTTTATTTATTTATTTTTATTTTTTTTTTTTGTGTGTTTTTCTGAAACGCGTGAAGATAAATAAATAAACACATAGTAAACGATTGGAAGATGAGTAAAACGAAAGGAAATAAAGAATACTGAAATGAAAGCAAAGACAAACCGTGAGAGTAACTAGTGTGGAAAAAACGTGCGGCTCATAGAATCGGTTTCAAATTTTTGACATAGCCGAAAAAAGAAAATGATGCACAAAAAAGGAAGAATTTTTCTAATCAAAATTCCTTGAAGAAAAATATGAAATTAGAAGAAAATTAGAAAAGGAAAACTTTTATCCTTTTTTGGTGTGCCCTTTATTTTTTTTTTTTTTTTTTTCGGCTCACCCCACTCTCGAACTTTGGACCACACCCGCGCGCGTGAATGGATTTGAAATATTTCCAGTTTAGGCAACAGCAAAGTGAAAAGTGTAAAAGGAGGCACAAAAGAAACCAAAAAAAGCACACAAAAAACACAAACAAACAAAAACAAACACAAACAAACGCACACCAAAAGCAGTCAAATCAAAAGAGTAAGCAACACGAAAAGTTGCAAACAAAAAAAAAATAAAAAAAAAATAATAAATAAAAACAAATCGAAAAGAAGGAAATCTGAAAAATTGAGAATCGAGAATCGAAGCTCAAAAAACTCGAAAAAGAAACGACCGCTGAGCATAACAAAACACTTGACTTCGCGCTGTTCTCTGCGTGCTTTCCATGATGCTCCTTTAACTCCCCACAAGGCGCGTGTAAAGTGCCTTATCTTCGAATTGAACGCGAACAAACGAAGCCACAGCAACGTGTAGTTTAGCCCAAAAAAATTTGTACGCCAAGCCGCCGCGTTTTTCCTTTGGCCTCTCGCCATTCTTCGGGCGTTCGTTCGCGAGCGTTGAGCGATTCTGGGAGTTTGCAGAAACCCAAAAAACGAGATTTCCAATGCAACTTTTTTTTTGTTTTTTTTTCTTTTTTTTGCTTTGCGCCTCTTTCGAGTCACGTTCTGTGCCCAAAATAACATCCCGACTTTCTCGAAAATCCTTGCAATTCTATTGAAATCGAACAGCTGATGAGGATAGTTTTCAAACGGCTCTCATCATGTGTTCCTGGGATTTCAATGCGGTCGAATTTTTTTTTCCCCCCATTTCTAAGGGATTTCATACCTCAATGGGAAGTTTATAAATGGTTTTAATTCGGCATTGGTGTTTTTTTTTTTTTTTTTTGGTCATTCGTTCCCTCAGTGGCCTACCCTAATATTCGTTCAAGCATTTCGTCTCACATGTTCTGACATTTCAACAATCCCCTTGTTCATAACGGAAAGGAGAAAAAGCACAGCTGTGTACGATGTCCTGCCAACCTTCAAGTTGCCATGGCTTGTCCGCAAAAAAGAAACAAAAATTCCAAAAACAAATTGGGAAAAAAATTAATCCCAGAGAAAAGAACATTCTCTGCAAAGCGCACGAGGACGAGAGCGATAGAGAGAGAGAGAGAGAGTTAAATAAATTCGCTGCAAAAAATTCGCATCGACGATTTCGTCGACAGTTTCCGAATCTCTCGGCGAACGAACTTAACGAAGCCATGCCAAACGATAAACGGCAAAGCGAGGAATTATATTTTGGCCAAAGCTTTAGAGCAACCAAGACACGAAGCCATCACAGACACTCACAACGCGCAAAGGGACGAAACAACAAAATTTTTGTCGTCCGATTTAAGTGATTTTTGTTTTTTGAAAGTAGAGTGGTGAACATTTAAAATCTTTTAGATTGAGTGAAATTTTACAAATTTTTTTTTTTCAAATTTTTCGGGTAATTTTAAATTTTTTAAAAAATTTCTTTGAAGACAAAAATAAAAAGTGAACTAAATTAGACAAAAACAACAGCAGCAAGTGCCTCCGAACAGTAGGAAGAAATGAAAATTCCGAAAATCCTTTTCAATGAAAACGCACACAAAAAGGAAACCACGAAGTCCGAGAATTCTTTGCTGTCACGTGCAAAAATCGTTGGAAATTTTGTTGAACAAAAAAAAGGGCGTGGATGTAATTTTACTCCCTACGTGTTTGCCTCACAGTCAAACGAGAAGTTAATCGACCGACTACTGACTTCTTTTCTAAAAGTTATTTGGCAATTTTTCGTTTTTTCCTATAATTGAAATGGATGGAAAAAGATTTTGCTTCGCATCCCAAAAAGGCTTAGAGAGTAGAAGCCGCAAAATTTGATCATTTATTGAGAACCAATTTGAATACTTGAAGTTAATTATCCTTGGATTTGCTCTTTGTCTGTAGCTACTTCCCTTATTAGAAGTGATATTGATTTCGTATGTTTTGCTTTGCTTAATTATTCCTTTTGGCATCGAAATCATACGCAAACATTGCGTATATTGCGTCTTGACTGGGACAACACGTTCAATCTTGGGCGCCGCATAGTTGATTTGTCTTGCCATACTGAGGTTGATCTATAACCGAAATGTTGACGGTTCTTGTTTATTAAATCGTTTCTTGTCCAATCATGCAGACAGCTCATAAAGTCAATCAGTTCGATAGTCTGCCATTTCGCTTTTGATAGCTTCAAAAGGGAACTCTAGCGTTAACTAGTTTACTTAACTCCCTTCAACCTTGCTGTGGTACTTCTTGTAGCCCTCAATCTCATAAAATACCATAAATAAAGTGATGATATTCCATAAAATTCAGATCAGCGGAACATGGCATGGTGTGAACATCATTGTGTATTTTTCGAAAGATAAAGAATAAATTTCCAAAAAAAAAAAAGGAAGGAAAAAGAAAGAAGGAAAGAGAGCAGAAACGTTAAATTTCATCAACGCATCACATTAAGCGCCAATAACATCAATAGAAAAAAAAAAAAGCAAGAAAGAAGGGGAAAAACTGGGAACCGAAATCAAATAAAATACCATAAAAAGGAACAGCGGAATTTGAATTTGCCTCCGTTAGTCGCAATCTTCATATTTCCACGTCGATTGTGTTTTATTTTGATTTTATTTCGTTTTCGACAACAAAAAACTCGTTACTACTTCGAATTGCATTGGATTTCAAACATTGGATAATGCTCGTACAAGAAAGGTAAGTCACGAATTATTGCTCACCGTTCAATTAAAGTAGAAAGGCTCTTTTCTTGTGTGATTTTCCTTCCTTTTTTTTACTTTTTTTTTTGGGGTTTGAATAGGTGAATACGGGCACAGTGGTATGGAAATGAGCTCTAAAGTTGAACTGACATTTTCCATAACAAAAAAAAAAAAAAAAAAAAAAAAAAGCGAGAGTTTGAAGTTCATGAAATTCACTTGAAGCATTTTCTTTTCTGTGAATTTATGTTGGGGCTGAAAGTGAGGCTGAAACAATTCAAATTGAAATAGGAATTCGTTAATTTTTTCCTTTTTCCTTAAGGGAAGGAAAAAGTTTAATGGAAAAGTCAATTTCGAACATAAATTTTCAAAGTTTTTACGACCTCATGAGGAGCTTTTTTTTTATTTATATTTTTTGTGAGGAGATAATCTCTTTTTTATGTAAATCTTATTTATTTGCAAATGGCAGAACACAAAAAATGATACAAATCTTAGTGTGGAAAAACTTTTTACGTACTTCATAGCCTCTTTGAGCGGGTGCGAACTTGGTCTTGATCATTTTTATTGTTTTTTCTCAAACATTATTTAAATGTGTGAAAAATCAATTATACTTTTCAAATTCGTCTTTTGAATCTTCCTTTTTGCAATCAAAATGAGTCCTTAATGCAATTTTGGGATTTTCTCTCAAATTGTCTGCCATTTTGTTAACAATATAGAATGATGAAGACGATGAAGTAACTTTACATAACTACACAACACACATCTTCAAATAATTATACCCGACACATAATAATTATATTGCGTCTGTGTGGTTGTTTGTAACACCTAGAACCAGTCGAGATAGACCATACAAAATGTATATAGAATGTCCGTCCGTCTGTCTGTCTGTCCGTCTGTCTGTATACAGTTATCTTATCGAAGGAGTTGAGCTATCTCGACAAAATTTGGTATGCGTGCTCACGGGGACATGAGTATGAACAAGTTCGAGAATGGACTTGATCGGACCACTTTTAGGGGTACCTCCAGTACTAAAGGCCTTTGACGAAAATCACAAAAACTGCTCTAAAATCGAAGTTTTTCAAGATATTTTGATGAATTTTGATATTTGATCATATTTAAAGGACAGTAATATTATTACCAAAAATTGTAAAAGTGGGCGTGGCAGAAGGGCGGTTTTCGAAAATTGTCTCCTACACCCGAAATTCAAATGGGACTTGAACGAAATTTGGCACTTATGCTTCCTTTGTAGCCTTAAACATCCTTTCAAAAAATTTTCTTGATCGGTCCATTTTTAAGGGTACCTCCAGTACTAGGGTCTGTCACAAAAATCTCAAAAGTGCCCCAAAATCGGATTTTTTCGAAATATTTCAATAAAACTTCGGATTAGAGCGTATATCTAGGCCTTTGATTAGATTTTTAAAAAATTAGATTAGATTTGCAAGAAAAGGGGAAAATTGGGCGTGGCAAAGGGGCATTTTTTATAAAGAAATCTATCAAAAGTCGGTATATGGGGCCCCTTATGGTCTTAAACACCTCTTGATATTAAAAATTATTTGAACATGTGTGTCTGTGTCGGGTATTTTATTGTCAGTCTCGCCTGACTATAACACCCTTACTTGTTTTTTGTCTTCAACTGGAGAGTTTGAGAATCTAGAAAAAGTTAAACTTTATCTTGGCCATGAAATTAATTAAATGGAATTCCCTTGAAAAATATAAGAATTCTGATAAAACCCAAATTTCAAGGTTGAAATATTTTCTTGTAAAATTGTTCTCAATCACATATGTATGTATGTATTTCTATGAATTTAAATTGAAGAAAATTCATAGAATTTTTAAACCAATGTTAAATCAAATGAAATGCAAGAAGTTTAAGCAAAAAAGAAATTATCCTTTAAGGACACCCTCGAAGTTTCTTCCATTGGTTTCTCAAGGGCAATTTAGAAAAACGCCCACGGAATTTCCGTTATCAGAAAACGATTACTTAATTACTTTACTTAAATATTAAGCTCAGTTATTATTGAAAGAACGTTTAGTGAAATAAATAATTCCCGAAAACATACGAACATACGAATGTGTTCGCTCCTGTCCTCGCTTGGCAAACACTTGCTCATTGTTTATTGATCATTGTTTTTATGCTTAAAGGGTCATAAATCTTGCAAAGTAATCCTTTTGGGCTAAAAGTAAAACACAAAAGCCCATAAAGCTATATAAATGTCTATATATATATATATATGTTTGTATATATGTGTAGATAGATATGTATAGATAAATATAGCTCCATAGTCGATAGAGAGAAAAATAAAAGAGAAAAATAAGCGATAATTTATCATTATTAACGATTCGAATGTGTGCGTGTGTGTGTGTGTGTGTGTGTTCGTGTGGCTTCAGCAATGACTGTGATAGAAGTACAATTTAAGTCGTCTAAGTAGAAAACAAAATTATAAACGATATCCAGCCGAGTTATTCTATTGAAACCATAAAACGACTTGCACGCACACTCAGCCATAGTGAGAGGGGGGGGCAGAGACACAAGGCCACATATGAAATTGTCACAGCAATTCGAAAAGTTTGGACTCCTTCCGATGATACGTTGTCGATCGATTTTTATCGTACCTCCCGGCAATGGAATGGCTATTAGTGGGTGTTAATATTTTTCTTTTTTTTTTTTTTTTGTTCTCGTCGAGCTTACTTTCCTATCGAATAAAAAGTTTTTCATCGAAGCGAAAACAAAAAACTTTTGTTTTGTGAATAAAATTCTTATGTTAAAACGCTTACGAAAAAGTTTTCCAAAAACCCAATAAACACGAAGTACACGAATAATTCAATGAGGTATCTTCTGACAGTGTACAATGAATTAAGAAAGCTTTAGTCCAACTGAGATTGATATACGAGAATTTCATTTCAGAGGTCCCTCCTAGCTGAGATTGATCTCAATCTCTGGCGTAACTATCGGTGTTCCAGATATTCCATTGCTCCTAAGAAAAAATATTTGTCTAAGCTCAAATTGAAGATGCAACTAGGAAATTAGGCTTTAATAATATGTAGCTCTGTAAGGCTGAGAGCACACCAGATCAAACGAAAACGAAACGAAACCGAAACAAAATGTTTTCAAAAACAACATTCCATTGGGCCTTATGAGAGCGAACACACCAGATTAGTCAAAAGACTTTCTCTTGACTGACGAAACGAAAACGTTTAATTTCGTTTTGTTTGATCCGGTGTGTTCTCAGCCTTAAGCTCTAACATATCGAAAGTTCTTTTTCCAATATTAGTCTTATTCTTGACTATAAAAATTATATAAAGCCAAAGGAAAGGAGCCCCCATTTGTGCATTGGAGCACAAACTTTTTGAATGTCCTTAAACCACTGTCCCAGAGGTTGACTTTTATGGGCAATTATAGAGAAAATTCATCCATTGAGACTACATACATTACGAGATAATGATGAACAAGAAAATTCCAAATTAAAAAAAAAGAAAAAAGTTTTTTTTATTGATTGCCCAAAACCAAAGAGAAACTTCCTTTCAGTTATTTTTAAGATAGGTTCCTTCACTCACGTTGGGTATAAATTTCAAGTATTTCCTTTTTTAAATTTGTTTCCTCGTATTGCAATGAAGAATGGGAAGGATTCGAAGGATTAGAAAAGCAGAAACATCTGAACTTTTCTTCTGTTTATTGTTTTTCTTTTTTTCTATTGTATCCTAACGGAGGTTGAAGAACATTGCAGATACGCAATAGCAATCAAATTTTCTCATTATTTATTTGTTTTTTATTAATATTATCCCACACATTTCCTTCATTTTAATCGGGGTCATAAGGATTTTATTCTTTTTTCTTTTTAAGCTAATGAGAATAGAAGAGGGATAAGAAGCATCAAGGGTATACTTGAGAGGGAAAAATTATTTCAATAGATATTAACCAATTAATAAATAAATTCTTTCTAGAAGAGGATTCTTGGAATTGTGAAAGACTTTGAGCCAAGAGTCGCAACTGATTATAACGATATAGATATTGTTTTCTTTTATTCTTTTCTTCAATTTTATTGAACACCCACAATCACATTTTCATAACAATCGAAAAGTATTCGCAAGCAAAAAGTTTTTCCTAATTATAATTATTGGATAATGAAATAGAACAAAAAGAAAATTTCTCGGAAAACTTGTTTACGTAAAATAATATCATTTTTTTTTTCGAAAGACGAAAGGTTATTGATTTTTCAATAAAATAAAATTTAAATATTTATATAGGAAGTGCGGAAAATCTGGCCCACGTTAGTAATATGACCCACCGCAATAATTCATAACTGAAACAAGATCGACCGCCATGTGCGAGGTCAATTCAAAGCAGCTCAAGCCAATATTGTTTCATTCTAATTTGGCGACAGTATCTGATCAGATGTGCAAAAGAGAGCAGGAACTAAATTTTATTCGTTTTTGATGAACATTTTTCTACTTTTCATAAGAATTTTTTAACTAAAATTTGCGAAATATTTCTGTTGGTAAGTTAAACGTTTTTGTTTATAAAAAAAATATGTAGTTTAAGAGGGCAGTCTCCTTCGACAAAAATTTTTTATTATTTTTTTAAAATTTTTCTATTGCTTGGATATTTGAGAATATCTTGCTAAAAGGATTTTTTTGAAATTCGAAATAGTTTAGAAGACATAGCCTTCTTTGTCCGAGCAAGGTCTGCGCTAAAACGAGTCATTTAAAACGCATTTATCTCGAAACCACTTTATTTGAACTGGCGGCCACTACTCCTCCCGTTCAACTGGACCGATTTTAATGAAACAAAGTGGATTCGATGCAGAATTGTCACCATTATGGCCGGACTCTCAACCATAATTTTAACAAATTTTTTTACTATTTTTTTTTTACACTAAGCTACAAAAAAATATACTCGAAATCGATTGGTCATTGTTTATTGGTCGCCATTTTGTGCAAAAAAAAATCGCAAAATTATTTTCGAGGGTCCGTCCATAATGACATCTGTACTGATTATAGCCCTGTATTTTTTTTTCATATCAGACAAATTTGAGACAAGAAATCGTCTCCGCCAGCACTACACTTTATTTTTTAAAGTCTCTCTTCTTTGACGGCCGAGAACATTTTGAACCGCCCTGATTTAAAAACAGGGTTTTTTTAAATGTCACTGTGATAGTTTTTTTTCAAAAAAATTAATACATTTTTTTGTTAGTATTTGAAATATTTCGAAGCATACTTCAGGGATTTTTCATATACAAAATAAAAAAAATTTTTTAAATAGTAGATGATTTTTGATTTTTAAATGGGTATAGCTCCCAAACTCGGCATTTTATCATAACGGTGTTTTCGGAAAAATTATTTGCCATATCTTAGAATACATTTTGGTGTTTGCTTAGAATACCAAACTTCAACTCATACATAGATATGTGCCAAAATGTGGCCAAAAAAACCTTTGCATGACGGCGTAACGATAACTTAAAAAACGAATGGTGCAGTTCGATTACTTTTGCCCGAAATAGGGGGAAAACGTCGAATTCGGTCTTGTCTTTTTGTTTTTCGACTACCAGAGTGTAATTTTCATTAATTCTGAACACAATAAAAAAAAATCGATTCGTTTTCTGTCAGGAGTTTTTTAAAATATGGTCCAAAACGAGACCCGCGAAGAAGACAAGCCCCCTTAAGGCTATTATAATTATTATTTGACTACTATAAAAATGGACAAACTTGAAAAATTTTAAGTGTTTATAAGTGCCTAATATGACCCAACAGAAGTTTCATTTGTAATAATAGTGTGAAGTCCTGAAATGCGCTGTGAACAATATGAGCCCATGAAGACTGTACCTACAGGAAGCAACACACAGTTTTTCAAATGTTCATATTTCAAGTCATAAAATATTTCAATAAGGGACTCTGGTCCATATTTGAAACTTAGTGGTCCACCTTTTTTTATTTTTTCGAAAAATGAAGCTGCTTTCTTTTATTTTTTTTTTAAATATCTTTTTGTTGGATAACTTTTCGAGCTTGAACTCTTAGCCACAGGAGGGAAATTTGAGTTCTACGGCTGCTTAAAAAAATATATATTTATTGTATAAACGAATCCGAATTGAATTGGCCGATTAATTAAGAGAAGAAAAAAACTTTCGGTGGACCATATTTGCCACACTTCCTTAGTATATAAAAAAATTTTCTCATTTCTATTCGATTCAATGTGAGAATTTAAAGTTGAATTTCCAATCACGTTTTTGCTCAACGCTCACACAAGCACAATGGAATGCCCATTATAAATATTAATATTTCAATTACTTGACAACAAAACCGCTTTGAATGAATGCAGGCTAAATTGTCAATGGTTTCCACCGAATTGAAAGAAGATCAAATCAAGACCACTTACCACAGAGCCACACGAGCCACAATGTGTCTAAATGCATTTACGTGTGGTTAAATTAGAATTATAGTTGCAATCCGAATTCATGCGTCGCTCCGTTTAATGGGCTTCCATACACCAGGAGAACCAACCACCCAAAACCCCACCCACACTTAACATTTACGACTCTTAGAGCGATAAATTCCGAGTTTGAGATTTATGTATTCATTTTGTGCTCTCATCGTGTTTCGATCAATACACTTACATAGTTCTCGGCTTGAGCGTTGCACTAAATCAATACCAGCAGGAGCACTACAAAACATTCCTCAGATTTCTGTACTTAAATGAATGCAACATTCAATCCCCCGAAACAAAAGATGTATGCATGCGTGCATTTGTGTGTGTGTGTGTGTGTGTGTTGCACTCTATATATACCGACTGAATAATGCGCTATAAAACTATTGGGTCTTGATTACAAAACAACAAAATTCGAGCTCATTCCAATTCCTCCCACTGCCCTCTCATTATATTGTTGCGAGTGAAATTTCTAAACTTTAGGGTTACTTTTCCATTTGTGGCTTTTCCTCAATGAGTAAAACATCTTCCAAAACTGAATTTTAATTAAAAACATGCCCTATAGGCACTAAAGCTGTCATTATTATACAGCAGCATTACAACAGCAACAGCAACAACAATTCAAGTTCAGTTTCATTACAAATCGTTTTTCAACGCTCTCCGACACAACAACAAAAAATTTCCTATTGAAATTGTTTCCCCATCAGCAATGGCAACAGCTCAGAACAGGTCCGTGCAAGACATTTGCGGGCCCTTGGAAAAAACAACCTCTTCGAGGCTGATTTTCGATACAAACATATGAGAATTCATAACAAATAAATCGTTAAGTCCAGGCCTGAAGGAAGCCATTCTCCTTTGGAACCCGCCCTCACTACTGCCCTCTGCCAGAGAGCGTTCATTAAGTGATTTTTAGTTAAAGTACATCAACGTATGCTATTTGCTTTTTGATGTGTTGTCATAAGGCATTATTTCGGCTTATAAGCCTACATACATGAATTTATTCACAAGAGTTATTTACACTCGAAGATACTTAAGTCGTGTCTGAAAAACAAAAGCCTTCGGACAAAATGATACAATCATGAAATGACGAAAATCGTCGAAAGTTAATAATACACCTCAACGTGTATTTATAACATTTCGGCATTTCCATTTGTTTAATTGAATAACTCAGTCAAACTGTGGCACAGTCAGACCTTAGACAGTGCAACACTCACTCACTCACTCACTCAGTCACTCATCCACCGACTCAATTCCGCTATCATTCACTCGATCATCAATCAAGTGCCGTTGAGTGCCAAGTTGAGGAGCGCTTTGTCAGGCAAAAGTTTTCTTTTTCTTTCGTTTCGTTTTTTTTCTTTTCCCTTTTGGTGACAAATGCCTTTTCAGCTGTCATAACGATTTGGAAAAGAAGGCTCAAAGGTTTTTCGGGTGTTGATTAAGAAGCTTTCAAGTGATTCCACTGAACCGAAGCCGATACAAAAATGAAAGAAAAGAAATGGAAAATAATTATTTTTCCATTTTCTTTTCCTTTTCCATTTAATTTTTAATTTTTTATTATTTAATTTTTATTTTTATTTTTTTTTGGGTCAAAATCTGAAGTTTTTCACATTCAATGTTTTTCTCATTTATTCTTCACACGCAAAAAGCTTTGACCTCTCGTTAAGGAAATTTTTTTGTTTTTTTTTTAAAGTACTCTTTTAACTTCGAATGAGAGAAGGGAAAAAGAAGAAATGAAACGAAAAACTCGCATAGAGGAATGTGAAAATAATAATAGAGCAGGACGGCGATGGAGGTTCGCTTCAGGGCAAGCAGTAATTCCCATAGTTTTTCGTTGTGCGGTGGCTGTGAAATGCTGGTTCATTTGGGATATGGAAGAATTTTCCCCCAATTAAAAGAAAGTGAACGTACAAGATTTATGATTTCAACAGAAAATTGATTGAAAAAAAAAAAATCTGTAAATGAAACCGAAAAATACATGCCTTTGTTGAAATGGCAGAAGAGCTCACTCAACAAAGTGTTGCGACAATTATTCGAGCTAGTTAAATAAAATTTTGGAGGTCAAACGTAACTTTTCATGTCAAAAAAATTGCTAAGCATTTCAAATGTCAGTTCTCTCGGTGAACAGGTTTTTTCTTCTTCTTATTTTGGTGCGCTTTTGAGCCGTATTCGTTTTGTTTTGAGGAAAATGTAATCAGAATCCGATAGCTGTCCGAATCGGAATTCAAATCGATCGAAATTTCATACAGAATTAACAAATTTTATTGTTTTTGCCTTTGAATCGGAACTATTATCGGTTCTTAAGTGCACAGAACTCTATTTTATCCAGCTGCCTATGAAATATATATATGGAAACTCAGTCGACTAAATTCCAATTCCGACAGCTATCGGATTCTGTGACACCCCTGAATGATTTCTATGGCCCTTCATAATTTTTCTGCTTTCTATAAATCTGACCTTAATTATGCCTTATTATTTTAAATCCAAAAGAGTGTCCAACCCTTTCGTTTGACTCTGAGAAACCTCTGAAAAAGTTTCCCATAAATACAACAATTATTACATTGTGTACAAAAGGCCAAATGTTTTTTTCCCATAACTACCGTAATCTAATGTGGCCTACAAAACAATAGGTGCGGGTGTCGTCCAAAAACACATATGTATAAAGAAAACCAAAAAAAAAAAAAGGCAAAAACTGGTCGCATTCATAATGATTTTGATGAATATTCAAATCTCGCACTGCGTAGGAAGTAGGGTAATCAATAAAGTTACGGCAATGGCAACGTGTTTGAAGCGAAGCCCAGAGAAGGTCACCAACGCGACAAATTATAGGAAACTTCAAACATCGCAAACCAAAACTCAAACCCAAGCTTAAGTGTCTTAACGAGCTGAATTACAACGTCCGAGATAGGGTGAATAGCATTAAGAAGGCATAATGCTTTTCAAAAATAGAGGCCTATGCGCAATCGTCACGACTAGGTAGAGCGCAGCAGGCCAGTTTCAAGTCGAACAGAAGAAAGAAAAGAAGAAAAGAAAAAAAAAAAAAATGTACACAATAGCGCAGTCCGAAGCGAATCTGCTCTGGCTCTCGCATTTGGGTATGTTTTTACCTGTCCCTACTCGCTCCTTGGGTGTCTAAAAACTCTATAGGTATCTTGGCTTGCTTGCATGCTGAGAAGGTTCAAAAGGCCGACCGATCTTTTGTTATGATGCTGAAAAACCAGATATGAGCATAAAGAGAAACGATCTTTGATTCGTCTAAGAGTCGTATAAGAGTTCGGCCAGTGAAATAACAGTGTTATTGAGAAGAGAAGTAAGTGAGCTAGATCGATTTTCTGTTGAAACTATTGGAGTTTAAAAGAATGTTTTTTCATATAATTTTCTTCAAATGAAGAATGAAAAACAGAATTATTTATATATCCCGTATTTTCTATGGCTTCCTAGAGCTCAAGTAGGTGTGATCGCTTTCCCTATGTATTTTCACATGTTCTCACCTTTTTCGAATGCATGATATAACTCGTATAAAGGATATAAATAGCAGTCTGCACATACCTGAACCTTTTCCCATAGGTATGCTCCAACGATGTACATACATATATATATATATATATATATACATAGCTATGTACATGTGTGCATTGTATTGCAATTCGATGGCAATATGAACTTTCAAAAAGGAAGAAAAAAAAATTGTTGCAACTTTGTAACGCTCTCTATGCATATTGAAGCGTATAAATTGACCCAGAAACGGGATTTATTTTTACCTTAGACTATTTTATTTTTTGTCTTCTTTCTATTGGCAATATTTGTAATTTGATTTGTTTATATCGGAAAGTAGTTCACAGCGAACTTTGTTGCTCACAGTCAGTTGAGAAAGGTGGCAATCAATTTGATTGCGGCCAGCAATCGTAAAGAAGGCGGAGAGGACTTTCTAAAGTTGGTGGATTTTATGGTTGGAGATTTGCTTCGATTGTACGGAAAAGAACAGAAAATCTATTCAATGGATTAAAAGCTTGATGCGTTGACTGCAAACAATAAAACTTTAGAGTTTCATGCACTTGAGTGATTACATTTTTATGGATTTTTTATTTCTTAATTTTTTTTTTTTTTTTTTTGTTTTGGTACTAAAAAATTGAGCACAGGGAGAATTTTTTTAGAAATAATTCAAAGGAGTTTTTTTTTAATTTTATCATGGTCGAATTAGATACCGGACTTCTACCACTTTAGTGGTAGATCTACCACTATTTTTACTTTCTACCACGCTAGGTCCAAATCTAGCACTTTTTATTTACTTATGTATGCATTTGTTTTAATTATTTTATGATCATTTAGAATAATTGAGAAC
Source organism: Chlorops oryzae (assembly GCA_020466095.1). Lineage (NCBI taxonomy): Eukaryota > Metazoa > Arthropoda > Insecta > Diptera > Chloropidae > Chlorops > Chlorops oryzae. Next base: position 106,095,856 of record CM035807.1, read on the forward strand.
ATAAAAAATGTGGTTCAATGATATGTACTTATTATTGAAAAATATGTTGGCAGCTTCCTATTGTCAAGAATGGCAGGATTGGCGCTTAACGACATCATTATTTTGTTATAAGAGAATATACCTGAAAACAAGTAATTTTCCAAATTTTCTACATGATCAGATGTGATATATTGTATAACTATTTTAAACAATTTAAAATCTACCACTTTTTATAAAAATCTACCAACTCTTCTTTAAAAATCTACCACCTTTAAAAATTTTCAAGTCCGACACTGGATACCGCTAGAATATAAAGTTATATGACAAATCACATGCCCGTCAAAGAGGATCAATATCAAAAATCAGATCCTTCGGCCTGTAGAGAGGGAGAGCAAATAGAGTGATTAAGCGGGCTTAACATCAATAAAACGTTAGTCAAGAGAACAAATTCCTCTCTACGAGCCTCTGATCACCTCATATCGAACCATTGGAATTGTTTGTCTAAATGACGGCTAAAAATATTGTCCAATTAGAGAAATAGAAATCAATGATAAACTTGAAATAAACTCAACAATCGATGTGTTCGCATAATCGGCTTAACTCGGAGTAGATTGAGCTATATTGAAATAAACCTAAAAATGAAAGACAAAAATCCGAATCAAATTTGCGTACGCAAAGTCGACATAAATCCCGAAAATCCAATATTGTTTTTAGTGCACGGAGAAAGCAAACAAAGGACATGCCTAGCTGTGGTGCGACTGTCGCAAAATGAAAATCCATCCGTATGCTCAGAAATAACTTTTTCCATTCGGTTTTAGTTTCCAGAAAATGAAAAGAAAAAAAAAAAAAAATAGCAAACAAATCTCGTCTAACATAAAATAACAGCATCAGCAGCCGCCAGACATTTTCTCGTAATTTTTCGCCTAAAATGAAAAATCTTTAGATTGGAATGTTGCCAAAAACAGTCAAGAAATGTTCGGTACTCAACAACAATCAATAGGGAATAAAAGAGAGAGAAAAACAAAACTTTGTACATAAAATACTGGCAAGAAGGTTTAAAACTACTCATGAAAGGCGTAGGGGTGGGGGATAGTGACGAACATTGTAATAAAACCTCAAAGAGTCAAGTTATGCCGCACAATAACAGGATAACACAAAAATATGCCAATACTTTTCCGTCTGATTCTCGAGTCGGCGCTAGTGACGCCGCCTAACATATGTATGTTTCGATGTATGTATGTATTACAAAACGACACGCCACTACACGACATAGCAGGGCACAAAACGACTCGACACGACACGACAGAACACGACACGACACGCCACAGGACGAGCAATTTTCAAGCAGCTTATGTAAAGGATTTCGAACTAAAAAATGGCACGCTTCGGACGTGTTCCGCAAGAGACTAGACAACAAGGCTGAATTACACTCTCCATAAATGGGGTGCATGACTCACCGACTGACTGAATGACTGACTAACTCAATGACTGGTTACAGGACATGTAAAGTGTTCGTTTAGGAATATTTTATAAGTCATTGATTATTGGTACAATTTTATTTCTTTTTTCAAATAGCTTCTACTCTACTCTTGGCTTACTGTGCCGTTGAGGAGTTTTTTTTATTAAATTCATTTTATTTTTTTTGCCTTTTGCCTCAGGTTTGTGCTTTTTCGTATCTATGTTTTTTTTTTCATATTTTTTCTGCCATTTATTTTTTCCTGAAGGGCCTCTACAGAAAAACTGGCAATCGGCGTCAATGATATACACTTGAATGTTGAGTTTGTTGTTAGCTTTTTTGGTTGCCTGTCGTCCTGGTTGTTGCCGTCGCCGTCGTCGTGGCACTTTCGAGGTCATTTAGGGTAATTTGTCTAGAACGGATACAAGCGATTTGGTTGCATTTTAAACGCGACAAAGCACAATATTCGTACGCTAATATTGCCTGTCGTATGCTTCAATTTAGTACTCCAAAGTCTAGTAGAGACGGCTCCTAAATGATTTTTAACATCTCTTCTTTTGCTCCTTCTTGTTCTGTGTTCCGATTTGTCCAATTTCTTTTTTTTTTTCCAGTCTTCAGATTTCAAATTTATTTTACATATTTTTTTCTTCTATGCTTCTATTTCTGCTCTTCCATTTGTTCGTGACAAGTCCTGGAGTAGTTTTTTCCGCCTCTCGTTCGCTTGATTGTTCGTTCTCTCAGACCCCCGTGTCTATCTTGGAATTTTGTTTGTTTCATTTTTTTCGCCAGCATAGTGAAAATATTTCACCAAGTTTTTCATTAGTTTTTACAAACTATTTGCATAACTTTTCGACTGCAATGCATAATTTAGCTATGCTCGCTAGTCGTAGGTCGTAGCGCACACTTTTCCCCAGCGCTCAGTCAACGCTTTCATAACTGTCAAAGTCCTTTACACCTTTTTCCATTCGCAATGCTCTGTGCTCCTTTTTTTTTTTTTTTAATATTATTCACCTCGTTGCTGGTTTTTTTTTGTGCTTCTGTTTTTCCATCTTTCGATTTGAAATTTGCTACATTTTCTATGGCAGTGGGAGGATAAAAAATAATTCGAAACTTGAGCTTAAAACTTTTGTAATACTTTCATACACCAAAACTATATAAGTGTGTATAAATTTGCATACAAATTCCCTCAACTTTTTCATAAGTTTAAGCAATCCACTTGAATTTCTTTTCAATTTCGATTTTATTTTTTAAGTTGCTTCCGAGGGTAGGGAAAATGTTTGTAGAAGAAATTTGTTCAATCTTCTAGGTTTGGCAATTGTATCTGATGATTAAAGTCTATGAGATTTGATGAGTTGTGTCTAAAGTTCAGATATGAAGAACGGAAAGGGTTAAAGCTTTCCTTCCCAAACTATTTGCAGCGTCATTTCCTCAGGTATTTTTTTTCAAATATTCGAAAAAAATTCCTTGATAAAAAATACTTCGTGACTCGGAATATAGGACATTATGGGGTGTAATATTCCATCGGTTATATTTACTTCAAAAAGATTAAGTAACAATTTTTTAATTGTTTTTGTTTTTAATTGTTAGGTTCGTGTAGCTGCCACCATTAAGGTTGAAAATTCTTAGGCCTCACATAGGCACTTTGCAGTGGCTTCTCCAGAGAAAGAGTGCTTTGATAGTGCTTATATTCTCCATAGTGGTATATTGAACAATTATAAGACATTAACCCAAAAATTTCTGGGGGGCTAGAGGAAGTTTAAAGGGTAATAGACCAAAAACCAAAAAAACCCGAAAAATTCATGGCGTCCGATTTGGATGAAAATTTATATATAGAATAAGTGAAAAATTTTAAAAATTTTAGCACTAAAATTTAAAAAAAAACTGGTCCTTTTTGGACCAGTTTGGAACTAGTCCAAAACTAGACTAGTTGTAATCCGTTTCTTAAAAAAAATTTGATGCCAAAATTCTTAGAATTTTTCACTTATTCTATATATAAATTTTTATCCAAATCGGACGCCATGAATTTTTCGGATTTTTTTTGTTTTTGGTCCATAACCCTCTAAACTTCCTCTAGCCCCCACCAGAAATTTTTGGGTTAATGTCTTATAGTTGTTCAATATACCACTGTGGAAAATAAAAGCACTATCAAAGCACTCTTTCTCTGGACACGACACTGGCCCTTTGTATTACCAGGAAAAATTGTAAACCAAAGAGAAAAGCTTAACAGCATCCACGACCTCAGCTGGCAGTTGAACCCGGAGCCTCTCCGACACCCCAATCGAGTGGACATTCTTTAAGAAGTTCCCTCCAATAGAAAAAACCTTATTAAAAATTTAAAAAAAAACGGATCGGAAATGGTCAAAATTTCTGTTCCCAGATTTCTTCCCCTTCTAAGGAACTTCCAACCCAATCACATATAAGCTTCGCTCTTTTCGTCCTTGTTTGTTTGTTTGTTTTTTAATTTTCGTATTTTATTTAATTTTAAAAAAAATATTTTTTTAATATATTTTTTTCCCTTCAACTTTCGTAAAACTAATTTTTTCCGGGGGAAAAATAATTCACCAAAAACCAGTACAACTGAGACGCTTTTAACTTATATCTCAAGGCAATTCAAAAAGTCCTTGCCATGTACTTGAGAGAAGGAGAAATTAAACTTGAAATCATCAAACCCGCTTTTTCCTCTCTCCCCTTATATTGGATACAAACTCTAAGGTCCATTACGTTTGGCCGTAATTCTTAAAAAAAAAAAAAATTCCTGGAATTCGGTAATTAAAAGTTTCTGGGTCCACTTCGCAAAGAAATGAAGGACCAAATTAAAATTCTGTGGAAAAATGATGATTTAATTTCGAAATTCGATTATTATTTGCGACCTAAATAACCCAGCAAACATTTTCGTTGTGATCAAGTTTTATGAATCGGAAATGAGTTGGAAATTTTATACAAAATACAAGGGGCAGAAATATGATTTCAAAATGAGTCATATAAGACTCTTATTTGGAACGAAATTATATCAGATATGAGTGCGGAAAGAGTCATGTATGTAGGTATAACTCTTACATTGACTCATTGGATGTATGAAACGGACTCAAATTGGACGACCTGCGCTCTTTAAGATCTAAGACTCTTAAAAGAACTCATTATGAGGGAACTAACTCCGGATTATGAGTCATATATGAATACGTTAGGACTCAGAGTGTTGTCTAGGTCTTCTCTCTGAAATATGGGAGCTTTACAGAGTTGATATTGTTTCGGAGTCGATAATACTCTAAAGGACGACCGTTGTTCGCCAGTATCCCGCTGTGATTTAGTCTATGCACAGTAAAAATCTCTTTCAACGTTAATGAGAAAAAAGAGTTTTGTATAGAATTCTTTGGGAACTGCAAAACGATCAAAATATTCGGAAAAATAACTGTTCGGAAATCTTCTGGTCGAGGTTTCACTGTAGATTTGTTCTTCATCCAAGAATAACTTTTATCTTTTAAGTATTTTAGCAACTCAGCTGTTGTGATAGCTATCGGAATTCCTTAAAATATTTTTTCGCTATGAATTATTTAATGACTACGTAGCATCGCCCTCTCCCTTTCTCTCTTACACACTCTCTTTTTTGCTGTGTGTGGGTGTGCTTTTCTCTCTTTCTGCATTTTTATCTCGGGATGGAATTTGCTAGGACAAAAAGCAGTAAAAGTGTTTCCTAATGCAACGCCATTTACGAAACTTTAATCATTATAATTGCATTCCAACTTAGACTCGCATAAATCTTCAACGCAAAATGTTGGCAAAAAGTTACTCAACTACAAAAAGCAATAAATAAGCATAAAGAGCATAAGATATGCAAAAGAAAGGACATAAGTTCATGATGACGCTAGTGATGATGATGATGATGATGATGATGATAATTATGATTGTGATTGTGATTATGATGAGAGAAAAGAGGCGGGACGGAGGCATTTTATACGAACGGAAGTGCGCCAAAGAAGCATAAAAACTCATGCGAAACATTTTTTTTTTTTTTTTTTCTCCCAATGCTTAATTGCGGCGTTTCTATTAAGCAAAATTAATAACAAAACTTTGAACAGCAGCGAGAGTAGAAAAGAGCCACCAAACGCAGAACAGAAGAGGAAGAATTACCAGCAACAAGAACTAAAAGTATGGTATAAAATAAAGAAAATATAGAGCAAGAGGGAACAAGGCGTGCGAACTCGAAATCGAAGTGAAATAAAAATGAAAAGAGAAAAAAAAAATTACGAAAGCAACGAATGCGAAAGAAGAAAAAAGTTTTTATTTCTTCCTGGCGCACATAGCAAACACATTCCGCGATAACGTACAGCGTACAGGAAGCGGACACGCCTGAGAGAAGCTTATGATAAAAAAAAAACAAAAAAAAAAAAAACCAAGAAAACAAAGTTTTTATATGGTTTAGCAAAGATCGAAAATCGCATAGTAGAACGCAAGGACTCGAAAGCACATTAATGAACGCAAAAGGAAGTTGCCTCATTTCAGAATCTTTTTTTCTTCTCTTCATCTTATTCCTCTTCTTGCTTAATCCTTTCATCTGCCTACGATGCTTTCGCTGATGGACTTCCGACTAAGCCTTACGACTGAATTAAAAAAAAAAAAAAAAAAAATAAATATTATATCGAAGTAAATCATTAATTATTCCACGGGCGATAGAATCAAATCAAACGAAATATGACAAGGGAAAAAAATTACCAAATCGAGAAATGAAGCCCCAAAGTTTTCTCATTAAAAACATAACATTGGAAAAGTAAAAAGCAACAAAAAAAAAAAGGGAAAAACGGGGAAAAAATAGAGAATTCCTCTTAAGTGCATTTGAGAAAAGTCTGAGTAGCTGCTGAGCGAAGTTTTATGGCATCGAGTCGAGTGTATTGTGTGAATCCCCCCTACGGGAAATTGTAATAAAATTCAATTCAAATGTTGTGGAGCCTAAGCCGCGTACTTTTTTTTCCACTTTTCCCTTTAGTATTTTTTGTATGGCATTTTTTTATACCATTTTTTTTTTTTTTTTTTTTTTGTGAAATGCTTTGGATAATGTGCAGCTTACATGCTGAACCGAACCGTCGGGAAAATTCTCTATCCGCCTCTTAAAATTGTAAACAGCATTTACGCTTCATTGCAATAATGTAAACGGATCTGCCTATTGCGAAAAGACAGAAAGAGAGGAAAAAGCTGCCGCTGCCGCTGCCGGTGCTGCTGCTGCATTGGGCGCCTGGGTTGGGGGTCCATTCATGAAGCACAATTCGACTTGTTTATTTATTTCAATTTTGCTCCTCATTGTGTAATTTTTTTGTGTGTGCATTAAGAGTTATAACAGCGTCGACATCATATTTTATTTGTTTGCACTGGAAGGCTTTTTTTTTTTTTTCATTGTTTACTTCTCTTTAGCGAATATTATTTATAGCTTTATTTTTTTCGTTAATCCCCATAAGCCATTTATTTATGGCGTTTAGGGAGGTTTGTTTTTTGGTTGTGTTTTTTTTTTTTTTTTTGTACATAGTTTTTCATTTGCTTCAGATTTATATGTTGCTACAGTAAAATCCCAATTTGAATGGAGAGTCTAGTGGAGAGAAATCTCGTCTAATGAAATGAAGGTTTGAATAGAAAAAACCTTCTCTTTCAAGTGATCGAATATTGGCTGAAATTAAACCCGATTTTAAATGAATAAGGCAATTCCAATGTCCTCTTAGACCCCATTTTAAATGTTTCTTAATTTGAATTTTTACAGGAGGTAAATTTAAAAGGGATTTTAGAAGATCTTGTGAATTGCCTAAATATTCCGGAGGAATTTTTTACCTACAAATTTTTTCACGTCGAAAAAACATTGGGGAATGTGATGATATTTGCTTAAAAATTTTTGCAATTTCTGCTCGCCTTATTTTCACTTCCCCGCGTGTACAGAATAAGAGGTTTTTCTTTGAAAATCCGGTGGAAAAAAATATCCAGGAATACATCGAGTCGAGATGATCGATATCCAGATCTAAGCGACTTTTCACTTTACTATATTGGACGAACAAAAATTTCAGAGTTTTAAGGACTGCCAATTTTTTTTCCACTATCCTCGAGAATTTTTAAAGCTTCTAATAGCCAGGGGAATAACTGTTTATATTATGGATGCTTAAGTTGAAAACTTTATGCATTAAGCTACATATATTTTTAAAGATTTCACATAATTTCAAATAATCAGAAGAAACTTTGAACTGCTTGAGGGTGTCATTAGGAAAAGTGTTAGAAAAACGACAGCTGCTTGATTTAGGCATTTGATGATGATCCATAAATTAAAGGTACTCAAAAACCCATTCACTTCGAATCCATTTCCCATTTTGCATCTTCAGAATTCTTTTCTCGTTTATCATTTAATCTTTCAGACCCTTTAAAATCATTCTTTTTTTTTTATTTTACTTTTTCCCAAAAACAAATACCCTCGATTTCCATTTTTTGTTTGAAAATAGTAAAAAAAAAAAAGAAAACTTAAAAAAAACTTTTATGCTTTGTCATGCTGAGTTAAATCGAGGCAACAAAAAAAAAAAAAAAAAGGCTCTGAAAAGTATGCTACGACCTTTTGTTGAAGTTTTACGCAAGAGATGCAAATTAAGGAGATGATGACAAGGCAAAAGAAAAATCCTTTACAATCGTTTTTCTTTAAGAAATATGCATAAACCTCAATCATCCCAACATAGTTCTGTGAAGGAGAAATTCATTTCCCCGTGTTTTTTCCTCTATAAATATATAGCACACAGTCATGACCGAATTCTTATCTCTTTGAATTTATAACTTCCGGTCTTTGAACTGTGTCATCAAGGCATTTTCAATAAATTTCCTAATGATTTGTTAATGAATGCCTATACTATATCCTGTTTTGCTTTGAATAAGATATTGATATCGAAGTTGACGAAAGGTTTTTTTTTTATTTGATGTTTTTCTGAGGTGGATGGAATGTCCTCGTTTTGCAGCTAGAGACTTTGTTTTCTCTTCTGCTCACTTCGATCGAAGGTAAAACAGTCACGCAATCGCATTCGGCTAATTGCGTTGAATTCCAAATAAAATTTAATCCTTTTATAACTTGTTTGTCAACGATGTTTATTTACTGCCCTTCTTCAATTCATCGGAAATTCGCCGGAAAATAGAAAATAAAAAGAATCTCATACAACAAGCACTATACAACGGCATGAAATCAAGCAGTTTCACTTTAATTGGCTTATTTTCGAGGAAAAAATCGAACCGGGAAAAAATATCCTCATGCATACGCAGCAGCGTAGCGTGTCGCATGTCAACAGCAATGGTCATCACGAAATCACAAGAAAGGGTGGGAAAAAAAAAATGAACATCAACAGCCTCGACGGAAAACTCAAAACAAAAGTCGATGCAGGAAAACAAACAAAAAGAACGAAAAGCTGAAAAACCACACGTTAACCTTAATTCGGAATGTGGAAATCAAAAAAAGTCAACAATTTTTTGAATAGCCACATAGTCCACATGTCGTATCACACATTAATGCCATGCGTTCCAGTCGAGAAGCATTCGATTGAATTGCAGAAATACTCTTTGCTGGGAATTTCGACTTTTCACTTTGACAGAACGCAATGTCCTGCTTCCATGGGTCCATCCGTTCGTTAGTTCGATTCCATCAGTCAGTCAAGTCTGTCAGTCCTCGAAACTCAATGGAGTCCTTTTTGTGAGGCACTTCGTTTCAGCCTCTGAGTGCCTTCAGCATTACCAATGCAGCGAGACTGTGCTTCAATGGGATATGCAGTCTCTATTTCTGTTCCGTTCTGTTCCATTTCTTCCTTTCTATAGTTGCTTGTTTACCGAATCGCTCAAAACTGAAATATGGCTAAGAATAGAGACCGTAAAACAATGCTTTGGAGAGCGTTTTCTTCTAATTTTGCATATTTCCATCTGGGGCTGCACGATGTACCCTGCGTACAATGTGTGTGCTCGTGATTACACGCTTCTCTGCGCTTTATTTGCTCGCATGATTGTTTCGTAAAACGAACCGGCGTGAAGTAAATTTCCTGAAATTCACTATGGTTTTTCGGAACCAAAAAAGAAGAAGAAGAAGAAAAAAAATAGGAATAGAGTTGATTGGAAAATTTTTCATCGAAGGAGGTAATTAATTGAGTTAATTTTAGACCTTTGAGAGGAAGCTATGTTCTCTTGGTGAAGTGTTTTCGGAGTGCTCCGAAAACGTGTCCGTCAAAGGGCCTCTAAGGGCCCCTTGGGAAAATGTTTTCAAAGGGCTTCGAATCGTAAATATAAAAGGCTTACGGAGCCTTTTTGGAAAGGCCTCCAAAAATAAAAAAAAAACCCTCGCATAGAAGCTCTTAGAAAGACAAAAGAAATCCTTAAATATATAACTTAAAAAGAGAGTTCTCACAGACTGTTCTTGGACTATCTAAAAGATCATTCTGAGAGTCCTAAAAAGTTAATTTTCAGATCCCGAATGGTATTATTAAGCTCTGTGCTGTTTCCTTCCGAATAAACGCTCTTTTCGAGCTCCTTTCGAAGTGTCTTCAGGAGGTTTTTTGCCCCATTGGAAAAAGAGTCCTGAGAGCGCCGTGCGGGCTCTTTTGGCTGACTAGCTTAAAATTGATCTTACATATAAGCCGCCTGAACGTATGCAAAACATATTGCACTTCCACCGCAAATGACTTTTCTTGAAATCCATTAGGTATGTAAATACAGCAACAAAAAATCACTTTAAAATTAAAACTTTTTAATCCAAAAATTTACTTAACGTTGCACTTTCCAACTAATAAGTGAAAATAACCAATAATTTTCTTTCGCATTTGCTCATACCGAAAAAAAAAACCGTTCATGCCATCCCCCGGCTTTGTTGGCTTACTTTAGGCTACAAGGCAAAACATGTTTTCGTTTCTCCCTTTTTTTTTTTATTGCTTTCTCGAGCAAGCGTTTCTTTTTTTTTTGCGTCCTTTCGATTCTGTACTACCGCAACTTCTTTGCTGTTTTTATGTTCGACAGTTATTTATGTAGCATACTTGCTGGCGCACAATGAAAAACCGAAAGCAGCAACTGAAATTTGGCAAAATTGGTCGTGCATAAAGCTCAGAGAAGTATCGGGGAAAAAGAAAAAGAAAACCAAACACGAAGAAGTTTTATTTCTACTTCGCATGAACATCTTAAATCGTTTGTGCAGTTTTTTATTCCCTTCCTCAACTATTTTGCATGAGGTGTGTGTGTGTGTGTGTGTGTGTGTGTGTGTGTGTGTTCGTATATATATTCCTAAGATATTACGTTAAGTTCCAAGCAATCGCGTTAACAAACTTGTAGTTAAAACTTTCCATACTTTCTTTGCTTCGGTAAATTGTTTTTGCGTTTTTATTGGCAAGCTACCTTGAGCTATTTTTATGTTATTTTTATTATACTTTGCTGCTTCCCTTGCACTCTCTTGCACACACACAACACACACACACACACACACACACATTCGAATGCTCACAATCACGGAATTCAATGCTTCTTAAACGTGGAAACTGTAACGTTCTTTTATATACATTTTTGCTCTTCTTCTCGGAATATTCTTCTTCTTGTAGAATATTATAAAATATTAAAGCTCCATTGCAGACTTTTCGGCGACATTCGTTTTAGTTTTGTATTCCTTAAATATATTATATAAATATAGTTGAAAATGAGAAAGTTTTCTTTCCACTGCAGAATAGTTTTCTTTATTTCAATTTTTAACTTTGCCATCTTCCAAAGAATGGAAGAAAAAAATATGATATTCATGAAATGAAGTATACCTTTGGGTGCCTAGTAGAGAGTAATTCATGTTCTTTATTTGCACTTACGGGAAGCATCACTGAAACAATGATATTACCATTCATAGTAATAAAGTGAGTTTTTGAAAAGAGGCTTACATCTATTTTCGTCTACATTTTAATTAGAAGTCGACCGTAAAGTCGAATAAAACTTCGTTTAAAAAAAATTTTTTTTTTATCCTCGCTATCGACCATTTGAAGGAAGCATTTAAAGACCTCCTCCGCGAAAACTCTTTTGATAAAAGTAGTGAAACTTCCCTTTGATATATTATTCCGCTGTCTTATACTCTACTAATATTCATTCGTTTAGCTCAAAATCGGAATTCCAAAATGGTGAATTTGGCAGTAATTATCAGGGCTCGGATTTTAATGACTTTTATAAATTTAAAGCATACTTTATGGGGCAAAAATATTTTCGTACCAGCACTTTGCGAATAAGTTAAGCGAAGTTGAACTTCAAATCGCTTTTTTAATTTCAAAAAAATTACTATTGAAGTTAAAAATCGATTTGAATCCTGACATTAGGTGAGTTGAACAAAATTTGTGCTCCATAAAGTATGCTTTAAAATTATAAAAGTCAACAAAATCCGAGCCCTAGTAATTATCCCTTTTAAGGCTTCTGAATTCAAATCCGAATTCGTTGCATTCTTCTATTCTTAGCCACAAACATTTGAATTCATCAATTTAGAATATTGACATTTATTTAATGGGTTGAAAAATTATACGACTTCTAAATGCCATAAGATTTCAAGTCTATTACACACCGCCCGACACTCCTAAGGGTATGCAAAGTTTCTTTTCTCGAACAACTGAAACACAAAACGCAAAGGATTGAATTCTTGGTTATATAATTGAAAGAAAAAAAAATTCCTAAATTCTCAAATTAAGAAAATTGAAAAGGCTTCACATGTCAATTCAATTTTCACAAATATTCGCTCCTTGAAGTCATTCGCTTTATAGCAAGGATTTTTGATTAGTCTCAGATATATGCTTACTTAATTCAATTGTTAAGACAGCAAACACGCACACCAAAGGGACGACGTAGGACGTAATTACATTATTTAAGGAAGTCAAGAGAAAGGATTAGAAAAGACACAAAGCAGCAGCCGGCATCCTTTCTTATGAGCGACGACGTGTGAGTCGGCTTGTTGCGGCTTCATTCAAATCCTTTTCATTGCTTTGTTCTTAGTGTTCTTCAAGTGGGATCTCAGGAATTTCCGTTTCTTTTGCAACCAACTCAACTGAAAAGACCGACAGAGAGAGAGAGAGAGAGGAGGAGGAAGAGAGAACATAAAAGCCAAATTTCTGCGTTTATTACAATTTCAAAAAAGAAAAGAAAAAACAAAAAGGAATTTGAAGAATTTCCAAAGAAGCTTCCTTTCGCAAGGTTTTCACATGTGGAACGAGTTTCCCAGCTAACGTGATTGTATGCTCCTTTGAAAAATAGAATGAAAATTGTGTAAATGGCACATTAGAGGCGCAAAAGCTGGAAATTTCATTTCTAAATAACGCAACCAAGACGACAAAAGAAGCGAAGCGACGAGCTTATTTAAAGTGTGCGTACTATGGCATTCCAAATGAAAGGACCTGTCAACTCTGAGAACCTAGAAAAAGCCAGCAAAGGCTTAGAGAAAAGAAAGAAAGAAAAAAAAAACGTTAGAATTAAAAATTAAATGAAACCGTAAAAAGTGGCAATTTGTTCGTTTGCTCGTTTGAATTTCTGCTTTCTGATTTAATTGCTTCAAAGGCAGACATTCGGCAAAAGAAAAGAAAAAACAAGGGTGAAAAAACAAAGAAACAAAGAATAAAAAAAAATAAATAAAATTGAATGGAAGGAGTTACGATTCATATCGCAGATACCAACGTCACTCGGAGACATGTACTGAAGTAAATTAAAAGAAAATATCGAACGCTTAGAATTCGCCTCTTCCGGCGCGCGGCGCTCTTCTCTTCTCTTCTTTTCTCTTAGAGCTTTGCCTTTCATTTTCAATTTCATGCTTCGATTGCCGTTTGTTTGCCAGGGCCTCGGTATTCTCCTAATAATAATGAAATGAATTTCAATTTGATAAAAGCAAATGTCTTGCCCATTCGACTTTAAATACATTCGGAAAGCAAAAGAGAGGAAAAAACATGGAATGGCTTTAAGAAAATTTTTCGACGAATTTTTTCGATGTTACGATAAGTTCCACTCCAGCAGTTTTACGCTTGAAAAAAGCAGAAGAACCTTTGAACTTTGTTTGCACCTCCCTCCTTTGGCTCCTACTCCCACCGTGCTCTTGTTGTTCGTGGGCGTTTCCCTTTGGATAAGAGAATGGCTATTTTAGATGATTTTGAATGCTCCAAAGGGAGTAGCTGTCATTTGGAATTCACTTAGGCTTTAACCGGGAAGAAATTTAAAGGACTTTGAAAGGAAGGGAAGACCAACCAAACTTTTCACCAGTCTAAAAGTCTTTGAAGTGCCTCCTTATCTACATGAGTGTGAGTTTCTAGAATTCCTCTTGGCAAAAGCTCACTTTGGATGTTTTGTATTGAAAGCAAAAGTTTTATGATAAATTTTGCTGGGAAAACTTTCTCATATCCCTTCGTGCATGACCCTTTTCAAGTTTCCCTTATAATAACGAAAAATGCTACAACTAATCAACACAAGACAACACATCTACGAACGTGTGGACCTTTTTTCTTGCCTTTTGTTAAGCTCCTTATACGTTTTCTCATAGGATGCTGGGAACGCTCAATAAGAAGAAATATAAGAAAAGGAAAGAGCTTCAACACTTTTGCGGTCTCAAGTCAATTCAGCGTTTTGAATTTTCTGCTTTTCATTGTCTATTAATTTTGGGGGAAAACAAAAGTACAAAAAAATGGGCCTTTTCAGCATTTAATGTGTAAATAAATATGAAGATGCAAGCTAAAAACGCACATTCAGGTAATCCTGGCCATTGTGTGAGTGCGAGTGTGTGTATGTGTTCTTGTGTGTTTGTCATTGTGTGTGAGTTGAAGCATTATTTATTCATCGAATCGTTGTTTGCACTTTATCTTGAATTAGTTAACACTTTTGCGAACATGTCTCTATGTATGCGTAAAATGGCAGCCATAACTGATTGGCTGGCAGCATTGTTGTTTGCTCGAAGAAAACGGATAAAAGCAAACAATGCAATCAAGTTCCTTATGGTTAGCAATAATGACTGTTTGCTCGAAACAATGCGGTAGAGCTGAATGCCGAAAGAGAACAGCAGAAATGAACAAAACTTAGAGTGGAAAAACAAAAAAGAAATATTTTCTTTTGATTTTCCTCGATTCGAGATGAGATAATGGAAGCCGTTTATGTTTACGAAATCGAAAATATCGGTGAATGGAATCATTGGAATCACTTAGAAGGTGTGACATAAGTTCATTTTATTTATTTGTTAAGACCTGGGAGGGGCTTTCATCGGTAAAAGTGAATGGATATGATTAGTAAAATGAACTGTGACTCTTAAGTGTGGAATTCTGCTTTCACTTCGTATTATTTTAAGATATGAGGATGACAAAAAAAATAATCAAATATTGTCAAACTTCCATAACTCGAATTTTCTATAACTCAAACTGGATTAGGTGGCAATAGCGAATACTTTATAAACAATTTCGCTTCCCTAACTCAAAGTCTCTATAACTCGAACTATTTCTTTGGATAATGGTGGTTCGAGTTATGGAAAATTGACAACAAGCAACAAACTGATCAACAAGCGATACAAAATATTTATTTATAAAAGACTAGGGCAACAGAAAATAACTTAAATTCAGCACCCAAAAGTATGCATTCAAATATTCCGGATAGTCACAAATCTGTTCATTCTTGCAGTTTTGCCCATTTTATCACGTCTTGAGGAAGAATTTTGAAAGTTGTGCGGATATCTATAAAGCCTCAATTAAACTCCGTTTATGAAAGCTTAAAATGATATTAATTAGCTTATAAACAGGGCTCGGATTTTGTTGACTTTTATAAATTTAAAGCATACTTAAAGGGGCAAAAATTTTTCTAGCTAACATTTTACGAATAAGTTAAGCGAAGTTGCAATTCAAACGGCTTTTCTTACTTCAAAAAATTCATATTGAAGTTCAAAATCGAATTGAATCTAAACTTTATGCGAGTTGAACAAAATTTTTACTCCTTAAAGTATGCTTTAAATTTATAAAAGTCAACAAAATCCGAGCCCTGCTTATAAACATTCAAACGTATTATGCAACTTACACTAGGCCAACTCTGCGTATGAGTGATTTTAATGCAATTTTTTACACGCCATCATGCATCACTCATACGCAGGGTAGTACGTGTTGTTTCGGTATAAAATTGATTTTTTAAAGAATTTTATAAGACACATTTCTATTTCTCTTTGAAATTCCCTTTTAAGAGTTCAAGACTGTCAGCACAATCCCGCTGTCAGATTGACTTTACGGAGAGTATTACCTATGTATGTATATAAGATTTGTCCAAATGGAATCGGTAAAGCTCAACGGAAAGGCAGATCAAAAAAGAAAACACTTTTCTCCTCCAGAACTCATTCTACCATTCTACGCCTTTTTATGTTTGTGCATCCGAGTTTGGAAATGGTTCGAGACTCACCATGCAAAGCATGTTACGAAGTGATCGTTATTGTCGCCAGGAGGTTCGATAAAACCATGTCTATTTGAGTTTGTGTTTTTGTCCATATCTCCTTGTTCGAATATTTGTCAGATTATTCCGCTTGCCTCTCAGTCAGTCTGTCGATTCGCTTTTGCAATCGAAGCTTTCTTTAACCTATCTCAATCTTGATAAAATTAAGCAGCTTCGTCGAAAATTCGCAAAAACATTTATTTTCTACTCCAATTTTTGTGCCGTAAATTTCTTGAACATATATTTTCGAAACCACAAATAAACGGTAAATCTCATCCTCACTGGGCATCGAGCAGGTAATAGAATTAGGAAAATTCAATTCGGAACCACTTAAATCTGTAGGAAACACTCACATGGGAAAACAGTCATCCCACTCTTTTGCTCATACGTTGCTATGCTGATTAAAACCACAAATCCAATTTCTCTGCATTGAGCTTGTCACTACAAAGAAACGCTCGATTGGGAGACATTGAGCCACCACTGACCAATTGTTCATGCATGTAGAATTGATGTTGATTGTAGGCAAGGGAATTGCACGTAACATTGCACGCTGCTGTTCCTTGAATCCGACTCCAAAAAAAAAAAAAAAAAATTCAAAAAAAAAAAACAAATTGAACGGCAAAATAAAACATAGAACTTATGTCGATCGAAATTGTATTTTTCACATTGTATGCAGGTGCACAAAGGCACTCATTCAGTTTATTGTTGTGTAGTGCCTAAGCACTATGTACGCTTCAAAATAACAGCTCAGGCAGCTGTCAATGCATATGACAGATTAATCGAAAGCAAAAATCAAACTTTCATTCAACAAAAAAAAAAAAAAAAAAAAAAAAAAAAGTTATACCCAATTGTATTGATCGTAGGACTTTTGGCTTTTCCTCTTTGGCTTCTTTTCTACTGGCTCTGCTGTTGTTCAAAGATTCTTGGGATTTTCGAGGAACGTCAGTCGCCTTCTACACATGACATCTATATGGACAGCTATTCCTGTAGCACCTACTGACAGTTTGACAGTCTCGAAATAGAATTACAGCATTGAAAAACTGTCCGCCATATTTGTTGAATGGCAGGCGTTCATTTTCATTTATTAATTAAGCTAAGAAAGTAGACCGAATGATGAGTTTTCTTGCCATTTTAATCTCAAATAATTATACATATATAATGGCAGGGTTTGTTTGTCGATGATTTGAAGGAAATTTATGAATTGTTTGTAATAAATTTTTCAATCTTTGATTTCAGATGACGCCGCTGCAATGAGGACGATCCGTTAGCGGCATTGACTATGGGACCAGAGGCATGGGCGTGTGTGCGGACCCTGGTTCTTACCGGTGGTGTCAGGCATTAAGCCGGTCGCGATCATCGTTCGCCACAAAGACAACTAAAGCCAAAAAGAGCAATCATAAAAGAACAACAGCAACAACAACAAATAACAACAAAAATAATAACAAAATCAACAACGATATCAAAAGCCACGCCCACATATTCATCATACATCATAGAAACATCAGTGTCATCCGACGATCCCACGCAAATCATACATCAAAGAACAACGAAAAATCAATTTAATTTAACAAACAACAACAACAACAACCCCCAAAGCCATTGGATCGGATCGAAGAGACGCCGCTCCAGGAAAGCATCAATCCAGCTTTATATACGCAAGCATTTTTCAGTCGTCTCAATTTCGAAAGCTCCTTCAGCTTGTACTTTTGGCTTTTGTGACTATCGCTGGAGCCACACAAGTCAATATACCCGGTGAGTACTTTTCCATTTCCATTAATTTCACATTTCTCCTGTCATCGTTAAGCCTATGTATAAGATACTTATGCAATTTCACAAAAAGCAAAAAAAAAAAAAATACAAAAATACCGGAAATTATTATGATAAAAAAAAAAATATTCTTCACTCACAATGGCTAATAAGTCAGTCAGTCCATCACCTCCCGGTCGGTCATGACGTTCCATCACTTCAGTTCGTAATCAAATAAGCATCAGCGGGAAATCCGCTCCACTCGAAAAATATTATATATATCCAGCTGCGTTCAAGTACGCAAAATAAAGCTCTCAGTACTTCCGTAACGCACATGGTGAATCTCCCAACCACCACTTCACGACGCGGGACCATGGGCCATGGGACGAACGTTCACACTACAGCCCATCCACAATAATCATCTCGCTTATCGTGCATCGTCGTGCAGCAGTTCTCCAGCTCGCCCGCTCGCCCCCTTCGGCCACCTACACAAGTGCCACGAAAATGTGCCTCATGACTTTGATGATCTGCTGGTGATTGTGCTTCCGATGAAAATGAATACGATGATGCGAGGAGACGCCACCAATGGATAGCAGTTAAAACGTTATGATTTGATGCGATTTGCCCATGAAACTTGCCAATTCACCGCGTTGCCCCATAGCATGCTGCGTGGCGCTTTAATTAAATTCCAACTCCACTACCAATAGTCAACACATAGACGACACACACACACACACACTCGTACTAGGCACGCACACACAAGGCATGCGATATTCAAGAGGAATAGCATTTTCTATGTTATTGAATATTCTCTGTGCCTCTTCTCGCAAATACGATAGAACCATGTTGAGAATTTGAGGGGAAAAAAATATCGGAGGAAAAAATGAGTTAACAAAAATGTTGATTTTTTTTTCGGCCCACATCGAGTATCGCATCGGTCCACTCTTAAGCGAGTCTTATCGTGGTACTCATCGGTGCTGATTCTAGTCCGATAGTTGATTGGATGGATTGCCCAATCAAGAGCAGCAACGACTAACATAAGCCGCTTTCGTAGTTAATTATTGGAAGCTCTGAATATTTGAATTCTCAATATTCGGAAAATTCAATGGAAGCCGTCAATTGGGCAAAGATTAGTAGAAAAGCATATTTAGATTTATTCGAAATTGATTTCAACATGTTGATTGAATCAACATCGACAGAGAGTACAGCAAGCTCACCAATTCTACATGAAATTTTATCTTTTTTCGCGGCTTATTTAGCCTTTTCGGAGCTATTCGACAATATTGAAGATTACAAACAACCGACGATATCATCTGAATTGCTTCCTACTTGCTTCCTAACATCTGAAGTATGTATGTAGAAAATATTCTATTCGATTGAATGGATGCAATTGAACGCTGTGGGAATTTTCTTCCCCAAAATCCATGAAATTCTACGTATATTACACTAGTTTACAAATAATAATTTTTGGCGTGTTCAGGAGATCTCAATGCACTTTTCCCAAAGACTTTTGCCTTCTAAACACGAAAATAATATTAAAAAATTTTTTCATGGAAGCGTTTATTTTATATTAATTTTTTTTAAAAGAAATGTTTTTTTTCGGAGATATTATAGATTTTTTTGAGCAGAACTCGGCCATGCATCGACCAATTCAAATAAAGTACCACTCAAATTAAAGAAAACTAACGCCTCTAAGACTCTTTCCTACATAGTTTTAAGATTAGTAAGGAAACTAAGATTCTGAAGACCTATAAACCTACAAAAAAATATTTTTGTAGCAAAAATACATGTTTCTTTTTCATTTATCGGCATCTAAAATATAGATTCCAAAAAGACAATTTTTTGTATTTACATTTTTGATTTAAAGGTGGGCCCTTACCCAACAAAACACTATATTAGTTTTTAAAATCCATGGATAAATGGCGAAGTTAATAACTTTATAAGTGAAGGGATAAAAGCCTGTTATATAAGCAATGAGAATGACAAATTTACCTTACAGTATGCAATGTATTTTTGCGATGCGGTTTAAATTTTTTATTTTCATTGCTTATATTCACTTATAAAGTTATAACTTCGCCATTTATTCAAAGATTTTAAAAAATAATATACTGTTTTGTTGGGTAAGGACCCACCTTTAAATCAAAAATGTAAAAAAAAAAATTGTCTTTTTGGAATCTATTTTTTAGATGCCGGATAAATGAAAAAGAAACATGTATTTTTGCTACAAAAATATTTTTTTTTAGGTTTATAGGTCTACAGAATCTTAGTTTCCTTACCAATCTTAAGACTATGTAGGAAAGAGTCTTAGAGGCGTTAGTTTTCTTTAGTTTGAGTGGTACTTTATTTAAATTGGTCGATGCATGGCCGAGTTCTGCTCAAAAAATCTACAATATCTCCGAAAAAAAAAACTTTCTTTTTTTAAAAATTAATATAAAATAAAACGCTTCCGTGAAAATGTTTTTCAATAATTTTTTCGTGTTTAGAAGGCCAAAGTCTATGGGAAAAGTGCATTGAGATCTCCTGAACAAAATGGCTGTAAACTAGTGTTATTGATTTACCACTAACTACACTGTGCTAGTTCAAAAAACCGACAGACGACCTTTATGTCTAGAAATACTAAGTAAAATGTGCTGAATACAATAGTGATATTGATTTTTTGGGATTGGCTCAGTTAACGGAAAGTGTCGCATTTAAAGGTGAATCCCTTAAAGTATGCAAGCATAACTTTGTGCTTACTTAAAACATTTTACTTGCTGCAAAATGCGGGGTTTGAACTTCAGAACTCTCAGTTGCTAGTCATTTGCCTTTCCGTTACACCGTCTTGCCAAAAAAAAACATCACATCTCTTAAAGTTCCTTTTGAAAATACTTATAAAATATCGAAAGCCAACAATTTTACTTTCCCTAAAAGTATGCTTCACTTTTTTAACTAATTTAATGGAAATTAAAAACAAGCACTTATTAAATACCAATTGCCCTTGCGATTACAACTAAGTTTTACACAGGAGTTCTACTAAATACAAGTAATTAACGTAATCGTCATTATTCTGTCATAAATATATATATAGCAAACTCCTATACCAAACACATGTAGAAAAAACAAAGAAGTACTTTGCTTACTTTCGCTACTTGAACGCATACGCTAATTACAAGTAATCGGACAAACAGGGTTGCAATTAAGTCATACATTTTCTATATTTCTGTCGACTTTCATCGAAAATTCAACTCTGATTTCCTTTCTTCAAAAGAATGAGCTCGTTACTTCCTTTCAATTTACTTTAACAGCGTTGAGCCCTTAAAACGCGATATCTCCAAAACTAGAGCCAATCCAAAAAAAAAAAAAAAAAACGGTTGATGGGACTGAATTCAGCGCCCCCCAATTATGCTTACGAGATTTGTCTCCATGTTGTCGGTAAAAAAAAAGTAACAAATTCAAGCACAGTGTTATTTGAGGGAATTGAATTTTTAATTCAACAACCACTAAAACCATTAAATTAGTTGAAATGTAGAGGTAGTGGTATGTCCTTATGCCTGATGCATACCAATTAAACAGAATTTTTTATGACTTTGAGCACTAAAATGTTCTGATCATCTCATTCCTTGGACGAAAATTGTTTCCAATACGAGTTCTTTGAGAGATAAAAAAACGACCTTGTATTCCGTTTATTTCTTTTTGTTTTCCCTTAATGATCATAGTAGAGATTTGCAGAACTTTAGATCGACATACATAGTTCCGAAGAAACTAAGATTGATGTTCCTCGTAGCTTCCCGGGATAATGATAAGCGGAAAAACTTTGCTTAAAATATCTTTTTAAGCTTACAATAACAGACAGTCGGGAGCATATCTTTTCTTACTATAACGTTCGATATTTTAAATTGCACCTTCGAATGAGTGACTTCTTTTGAATGTAACTTTTCGAGCGAAAGAATTTTGCAATGCCAGAACACGCAGTCATTTCCGTTCCACCGATCCGACGCTCTATGATAAATAGTGTTAGGAGAACACATTTTCTGAATGCCATCGACAATTGGAAATTGTGCTCTCGAATTTGAAATCGTAATCGTCGCAAAAAAAAAAAAAAAAAACAGAGATAGAGAGCACGCTAATCGGTTTAGTAATCAAATCGGAAACGGAACTGCTATTGGCTATACGAAACGGAAGCGAGCAAGTGCAATGCACGAGCAAACGAACAAAATGAACGAATGGCCGCTCGTTGAGGACTTGAAGTGGTACTGGAAACGATGGTAGTAGAGCTTCCAAGCTTGATTCGTTAACGAATTTTACGTTTCTCGACAATGCAATGACAGCCTTCGATGGTTTTGTTACAATGATAATCGATGGCGAACGAACAAAAGTGGCAGAGTTACGTGTTTATTGGATTTATTTCCATGTCTGCTGCTTAGAAGTCATTATTTACTGCTGCCTCTTCGGGTCGTAGAGCACTAGCTGAACGACTGCGATGCACTAAATCAGTCCTGGAGAGGGTCAGAGTTCTCGTGCTGATGGCGTTTCATTGTTGAGCAATTCTTTTCGTTCGGTCTTCCTTGATGAGTGCTGCTTGAGTCTAATTTTGTCAAAGGATCGTAGATTACAAATTGTAATGAGGTTTATCGAAGTCTTGTCGAAAGCGGTGCTTTACGGTAATGAAATGAACTGAAATCCATAGGCCTTAGGTTAGCTTATGTGGAGCTACCTTAGAAGGGCAGGGAATAATAAATTTTCTCATTCGGTATGACATATTTTTTTTGATTATCGATTAAAGAGATAACCAGCTTTTCTTTTCGATTTGTTTTTTTTTTTTTAACTCTAAAAAGGATTTAAAATACTCTCTTAGGAGACCTCTAAAGTTGTGTGAACTATTTTGCGAAAGAAAATGTTTACTCAGGATCAACTTGAAGTCGAAGATTTCAGTAAAAGAGTCGTGCCATGATGCACCATGCTGGGCTAATAATTAAGCTCTCTCTCCCTCTTTTTTTTCTCGCTCTTCACGTTCCCGCAAAAATCTTGAATATATTTTGAAATAATTCCTAATTTTCATACCAAAACTTCGGGCGAAAATTTGCGAATATCAAGTCGAGTTCTCTTTCTATGTTCGCCTATTAGCCACATTTGTCACTGTCATGTTTTCCAGTCATAAATTTAACGAACTTTCCAAATAGCACGTCACGAAAGCTATGCACAAGAAAATTTCGCTGTTCCTGATATTCAAAACGAAGGCGAATACGAATGCGAATACGAATGCGATTTAAACTAGTCATTAACGAAAACAACATAAACTAGCACAGCGATAATGAGAATAAAGCAAAGCGTTATTCAGTTTAACAATCAAGCGGAATTTTAGGTTCCTTGGGTTCTCTTCACTTTTGTTCTCTCGAGCGACCAAGCCCGACGTCGCCACGAGTGCCATTTAAGCGTGATTGTATTAACGACACGAGCAAAATTTCTTTGCCAAAATAATTTTTGTTTTTTTTTTTATTACGTTGAAGGCTTCTTCATGAATTCGTGGGTCGTCAAGACGTCGTAATCGTCATTGCCGTTTCGATCATTATCACAATAATGATCGTAGAACGTTAATTTTCATAGCAAAGTAAATACTTAAGCGCCTGGAAGTATGCTACTTTTCTCGTCATATGCTTCATTTTTGCCATTTAAAGTGTACCATTGACGCTGTTCGAAGCATAGTCGTGAAAATACAGCCAACTGCTGGCATTAAAACCCACGCTCATTGTATTTTCTGGATGTGAATTTTCGGGCGGTTGTACGATTGTGTGGCGGGCATTTTGAATTATCTGAAATTTTGCTCAAGGTATGGGCAGTTGTTTAATGGAATTGAAATAGTTTGAAAGTAAAAAGCTGCTCAAATATAATAGCTTTCTTTATTGATGTGCAGAAATTTCTTTCTTTCTACAATATTTGGCGACGGGAGTTTGATGGGATAATCAAAAAAATAAGAATGAAATGGTGGATTTAAGTAGTTGGGTGCAATTATCCGCTCAATTGTGTTTTCGAATAAAAGCAAATTCACCTAGAAACTGGTTTTTCGCAATCATTTAAGATTATTCTTGATCATTCCCAGCTAGCATTTTTTGAAATATTTGATCAAAAGCGAGTCTTTTTCGAGTCGCTTTTCTGAGTAAAAAGATCAAATATGCACTCGTTTTCTGATCAAAAATTATACTTTTGTCGGGAGAAATTGGAACCCTGGCCGCGACTCTTCTTAGGGAGTCGTATTTGATATCATTTGCGAGTCGTTTTCGAGTCATATTTGTTATCATTTTCGAGGCATATTTGTTACTATTTTCGAGTCTTGTACGACTCATATTTGTTATCATTTTTTAGTCTTCTATGACTCATATTTATAATCAATTGCTTTCCAAAAATAAAAAAAATTTAAGAAAATTTTTCAATCAATACACAATTTTTGGCTTTTTCGTGTATATGTTTATACATATGTATTATTATTATAGATTCAACATTTTTTTTTCGTTGCCTTTTGTGGGAATTGAACCTAGGTACTAGTGATGCCACGAATAGTGGATTTGGCCGAATACCGAATACTGAATATTCGGTCAACCTCTCGGCCGAATAACGAATATTCGGCAACCGAATATTCGGCACGTAGTAAAGACAGCTTGAGCCTACTCGCGACTAGCTGGAGTCAAGGCAAAAGCTGCCGCTGAAAAATTTGCCCACTATTTATAATGTTTTCGAAGAAAATTTAGAAGAAGCTAGCGTACATTTAATATTTCTAAAGAATAAAATGCAAATCGGCAGTATTTTTAGTTCTCGTTAATTAAATTTTTTTACGTTATTGTGAGAAAAATTTAATTTGTAGTTACCGCTGATTTTTTTAACAAGTTATTTCTACTATTCGGTATTCGGCCGAATATTTTAACTATTCGACCGAATACCGAATACTGAAAAATGACGCCGAATAGGCCGAATACCGAATAATAGCCGAATATTCGTGGCATCACTACTAAGAACTCTCGTTTTCTAGTCCTGTGCTCACCCGTCGACACCAAGATTTCCAAATCGAAAGTCATGGAAATTTTTCGTTTAAAACTTTAAAGTAAAATTCCATTCGATTCAATTTTGAGTCAAATATTGAGTGAAATATAAGAAAGCAACAATTTGAATGATCATATTTCAATCTCATACGTGATTAATTGGCGATTGCTCTATATTTTGTTTTTGTAATTTGAATACGACTCACTTTTGAAACATATTGTGATCAATCATTTTCTAATCATGAAGGGGGCTCGAAAAAGACTCGTAAATGAATCTTCTCATAAAACAGTCTTCCAAATGTTGAGTGGGATTAAAGAATTTTTCCTATTTATTAGATTTTATTCAATTTTATTCTTAAATTTTAAGCAGCTGCAAAATCATTTTCCTTTCAAACTAAGAGAAGAATCAAAGATAAAATAGAAAGAAAAAAAATATAAAGAAAGAAAATTATTAAAAAAAAAAAAAACCCATCATTATTTATTGAGTGGCAAAAATACATCAATCGAATCCACGCTGCAGCAACTCACGCACGAGAACTTTCGAAAGCTCCGGAAAATTGTTGAACGTTGTCAGCAAAATTTCCAGAAAATTTATTAACCAATCAAATTATGAGAACAAATTAGTAAGAAGCTGGTTAAAGAAAAATTGAAAAAATCGCAATGAAAACTCTCAAGTTCTCTCGTCAATGCAATCGAATTTTTAAAAGCGGATGTACCCCATCGAAATTTCTGTTCTTGCTTCATTACTAATTTCACTGCTCGGTCACTTCCTTTCACGCTGACTCATCGTGAGTTATTTTTGAGATTTTTTGCTCCCGTTTTAATTTGAAGTTTTCTTTCTTTAGAAGGTTTTTCTTTGAATTTCCAATTTTATTTATGAATTTTTTTTTTAACTTTTCACCGATTGCAGCACAAATACATACATACATACAAACATACCTATACAAAACGGTTCTCCATTCGAGTACACATCCACTTCCGCTTGGCTTCGCGTCGACCATTTCGTCTCCTTTTTGTTTGGTTATATTTTTTTCGTCCTTTTCTCCGCTTTATTTTCTGTGTTCGTTTCATTGTTGTTGATGTTTTATTGTATCTTTGTCGCAATTTATTGATTGACATTGTTAGCTTTAATGTTATCAACGTCATTACTAACATTATATCGGCGACAAGTTGCGATTGTTTCCGTTGTCCTCGCCATTGCCGTTGCCGTCGTCGTCGTCGTCGTCTTCGTCGCCATTGTTGTCGATTGGCTCGGCGAGAGTTCATCGCAATGGTCCCGTGGTCCGGTGGACGATTGCCGGGATTGGACGTTGCTTGTTTTACTCATTTTCGCTATCGATTCGATAAGATACGACCACAGTTTTGAAGATAGCCTACTAAACATAGAACACGAAAATGTCCGAATTCAATAAAAGTATCGAAAAATAGAAAATTTAACGAAAATTGATTTCCGTTGTCAAAGTCAAAGCGAAATAAGAAAGAATCATTTTAGGTCATGTAAAAGGCATTTGATTAATCAAATGATCAATTCGATTTTATCTTTAGATTTGTCGTCCATCAATCTCACGTTATTAATATCTTTCCACTTTTCACAACAAGAGCCGTGACCTCAAGCGATTTTATTCCCTTTTTTTATGAATTTTTTTGTTATTGTTTTGCCTTTTGTATGGCCTCTAAAACTTGTACATTGCACCATTATATAACTATGAGCTCCTTAAAAACATACTCAGACAATCGCTAAACTTTTCTTAATTATTTAATTAAGACCCACTTTTAATTAAAATTATGTACTTAAACTTAAACGCTAAAAAGTTTTGGTGGAAAAATAAAAAAAGAATTTTCCGTTGAAAAAGGCTATTCGACTTTCTTAGTTTTCTTCAAGAATACCGTCTCTCTTATGGCACGGCAGAAATAAGAAGGCCAATAAAATATTTCAAGTCTTGTCGAGCAGAGCACTTTGACTTGTTTATTGTAACGTGCCGCAACTTGTGCTTGTGCTTGAGCTTGGCGTGGCTGGCACCCACTCACCCACTCATACCATCTTATCGCTGACGAATCGACGCGTTCAAGTGTTCACACTTTTAGCCGCACTCATTTATTAAGTGAAATGTGCAGGTCCATCAACGCGTCCATTGTCGCTTATATGCACCTATAAAGTTCACAATTTATAAAAAAGGTAGACGAAGATAGTAGCGATAATTCTAATGGAATATCAGTTGACACTTATCGCGATGAGAAGGAGCACCTAGATGTCGGCAGGCTTTATTGAGTTTCAAATGAAAAGAAAAGGAGGAAAAAGAGACTTGATTTTTGAGGGTAAATTTTTTTGTGATTTTAGTGATTTTATGAAAAGAATTTCTTAAGTGCTTTTATTTATTATACCTAAAGAGGACATCATAAAATCCAGAGCAATCAATTTTCAGGGTTTATTTTTTATGTTTTTTTTTTTTTTTCTTTAAATTTGATGCTGCCTGGGAGCTTATATTTCTTCATTGCTTTGGCTTTGGACAAAAACATCTCACACAAAGGAAAAGTTTTAAAGAATGAAAATATCAACCATATTAAACCTAACAATAAGAGTCATTACTGCAATCGAACGTGTCACTATTGAACTGAGTGGTTCCTGCTTAACATATAAATAACACAGCATGTTATGTCCAAGCATAAAATCATCAACATGCATGCTTCACATGCACACTCACACACACACACATGCATGCATATAAATTGAAGAACATGATGACGATAAGGAAAGCAGCCATTTTCACTCGATGGCCATACTTGACATATTCGTGCACCTGGCTTGCAGCAAGTCAAGTGCCATTTTATATATAGGACTTCCGGTCTGTTTTCTTTCATGCTTTCTTCGTTCTTTCGCTCTTTCTATCGTGTGCTAACTCTCTTTAACCTTATATATATATGAGACATATCATCAGACGTGTACACTTAAGCGACAGAGCCACTCATGTGTCAACGCTATGTCACGTCACTTCAACGCGTTTCGTTTGCTTCAATTTTACGCTGAAAGAGGCAGCAACGATGCAACGACTTATGCAGTCCGTATCCGCATCCGCATCCGTATCGTGTACAACACAAGATCGTTTCCTTCTGGTCTTGCATGGTCTTTTCTTCTTTGGAATTTTATTTATTTTTTCAGTATTTTGTTTAATTTTTTTATATTTTTTTTTTTTTTGTTACGGTCTATTTTCGATTCTTTTCATTTCATTCCGGTTCCGCATTGCAATAGAGAATAAACTAAAAATAAATTCCCGATGGTATTCTTCACATGACATGACTTCATTCAATTGACATTTTTGCCTTTGCTTGGAGCTCAATCGAACTCCATTTTCATTTTGAAAGTGCTCAACTTAATTGAGCTTTCTAAAGATGTATGTATGTTTAGCTTTATGAGTGAATTAAATACTTGTTCATATACGTTTGAAAGATATTTTATACCTGATATTAGAAGAAAGAAAAGGAGGACTCAATTGAGAGAACGAAAACAGAGTATAATTAGTTACTTGGGGAAGAATTAACAATGGACCTTTTCGGCTCGGATCATTCGTAACAGTCCGCTTTCTATAATCTCATCAAAGGCTTTATTATAATCAGCTCACACATAATAAACGAAGCAACAAAAATAATTATGTATTTTGAAAGGAAGAGCGATTATGTAAGGACGAAATATTAATTAAATGTTTACGTATTGATTGAAGTTTAAGGAAATTATAATGATATTTTTAAGAGGCTTAAAACTTTCGTTTTGAAGCTAGTAATATATACATTGGGGTTAGTCGATTTAAATGGGTGAAAAAAAAAAATCAAAACTGGTATTGCAAAATCGCAATCTACGAAAATTTCAAAGAAAATTTCCCTCAGAAACCATGGCCCTAAAATCAATCCTTTTTCCGCGCAAATCGACCTCAAAATTTGTCAATGATGATGAGTTTTCACTGGAAAAAAATATTCAGAAAAAAAAAATTCAGTCCTCATACATTTCCGTATTCCACTCTCAGGAACCTCTTTTCAAGAAAAACGATCCGAAAGTTTTAAGCCAACCAACCATAAATGGTGTTTCAAAATTTTCAATTTCTCCGGAACAAAAACCCTTTTTTGTCTGTTTTTTTTTTTTTTTTTTAATATTCCGATGTCCAGTTTAAGGTGTTCTCAGTTTCATACATACATATTCACATAAATATCCTGCGCATTTCTCCATGGCCCTTTCATGTCAAAACATTTATTTTTTATTATTATTATTATTTTTTTCCTTTATTTGTATTTCTTCTGCTTCATCGCATCACAAAACGAAATGGCTTCGTAGCTTTTCTTCTTAAAAAGTTTCTTAAACGTGCGTGTGTCTGTCTGCCGTTCGAACGATGATTTCACATAGACAACGTGGGTTAAGTCAACACTATTTGTGCTCTTCAAAGGAATTTTCTATTTTTGTTCACTTCATTCGAATACAGTTACCTTTGAGAGGAAAAGCCGTGCTTACCTTACCGTTGCACACGGGAATTTATCTCGACGACTTCCGTTCTGGAAAGCAATGAAAAATTTTTAATAAAATTTTTTTTTTATTTTTTGAAGGATTTTCATGCAGGATCGTAGTGCAGAGAAGAACTCTTTGAATGAAAGAATTTCAATACTATCGACCCTAGTGTGTTTCATAACACAATTTATTGCCATATGAAAGGAATCATTTTTGAAAATGAAATGCATGCGACGGGGGCCAAGAAGTTCGCATTTCATTACGAAAAAAAAAATTTTTTTTTTTTGTGTATGTGGAATATTTTCTAATAACATAACTTTTCTCCCTTTGACTTTTGCAGAAGATGCCGTACACATCACAGCAATACTCGGCGAAGGTGTCATCTTCAATTGTCATGTTGAATTTCCCAATGAACATCCGGTGCCGTATGTCCTACAGTGGGACAAGAAGGTGAGCGAAACGGTACGATATCACAAAATAATATTTCTTCTCTAAACTCTCTTTTTATTAAAGCGACGAAATACTTAAAGAAAAGATAATACAATCCGTTTAGTTTGTACTTTCGGTTTTTTCTTAAATATCAACTTAAAGAACACAAAACTAAAAGAAAAGTTACGAAAAAGAAAAATAAGTTTAAAAACAAAAAAATTGAAAGAAATTTTTCCATTATTAACAAAACAAAACGAGAGCCAAAAAAAAAAAAATAATTAGTAAAAACTGAAAGTAGAAATTTTCTAATAAATCGAGTGAGTATGCCGTATGAAGAGTCAAGGACCAAGAAAGCCTTTATTATTTCATTGGCAAAGCAAAAGCTTTTAAAACATAAATCGTAGTGGGCAGATTTGAATATTTTTTTGCTGCATATACTTCGCAGAAAATCGCAGAAAAATTATTTTAATTTTTTATTATTTTTATTTTTTATTTTTTATTATTTCTTTAGTGCAGTTAGATCGTTTTCGTTTTATTACCGTTTTCGATGTGTGCATCAAATCAAATGTTATTGAGAAAAAGCCTTGCTTGCTTGTAATTGGATTTTCTTCAAAATCATTTATTTATCCTTAATTTGAATTCGAATTCGATTCGAAGTTGTTTGCGGAAAGTTTTCGTTTCAAGTTGTTTCAATGGAAAAAATCTTATCAAAAGACATAAGAAAACAACTTGACAAAATTCAACAGCTTTTTTGGTTTTTGTTGTTGGTTGGTTTCTTAAGTTGAATTTCTTAACAGAAAGTTTAATGGATCAGTTCAGAACAATATTATGACTTTCTATGTCCGCTTTCTGACAGAAGTCTGTAGTCACTTAAGCGAAAAAGCTTCAAAAATCTTCGAAAAAATACCTGCTATAAAAATTTTTTTATTACATCCCATTTGGCAGGCGTTGATCAATGTTAATGCATGAGATTGATATACTTAAGTCTTAAAATGATCACTGATCCATAAAGCTTCAATTAAGGTAAATGAATAGCTTAAAAATGCGCTGGAACGGCTTAAGCTTACAAATAAATAAATAGCTTTAAAAAGAGTACAAATATAAAAAAGCTTAGCTGTTTTTTTTTTTCTATAATTTTGATCGAAAGCAACTATCATGAAGGCTTGATTAAAATGATTTTTAATAATTTTTCAATAATTTTTATTTAAATAACCGGAAAAGTATTTGAAAGAACTACGTTCTCATTTTTAATAAAAAAATATAAAAAAAATTAATGAATTAAATAAACCAATTGAGAGAGAGAGAGAGAGTCGGAGAAGAAAAGCACATCACTTCACCATCAAAATACGGCAAAAATATTAACTTTAGTGCGGCTTAGTTTCACCCTTCACCCAACACGATTTGTACATATTTTCTTTATAGAACGAAATTCCGATTTCCTCACGCCTTTAATTCGCAATGCACAGTAGCGTAGAAGTCCTTCAGAGTAACAAAAAAAAAAACAAAAAAAAAACAAAATAATAACTAACTAAAATCATAAAATTTCTCACGAAATAAAAGTGCACACAATATTCCCAGAAGCCTTAAGCTCTTAAGTGTTGTTAATTATTAAATTTTCCTCGTATCAAATGCGCGATATTCAAGATATTTGGATGAATATTCTTCATCTAAATGAAATCATTTCAAGATTCTTGGAAAAAAATAATTCAAATTAGAAAAGCACAACGTAATCCTTAACAGCTTCAATTTGCGGTTACAAGCGCAAATACAACGCATCCGAGGATTAAATGATTTAAAAAAAAAAATCCTCCAACAAAACGAAACGGAAAAGTCTTTGAAAAGTAACCACAAAGCTACTCACACTTCTAATGAAATTCAAAATGTAAAAAGGCAGTGGCAAAAGTTTCCGTTTGGCTTGCAACTGATAATGATTCTTAAGTCCGCCGGACTTTAATCCCATAATTTTTTATTTTTTCTTATTTAAAGTCCTTTTATTTAAACGATTTCAATTATCATGCGGTAATTTAGGTTTTTGTATTTATCCATTTATTAATTCTCTTTATTCTCCTGGGAAAAAAGACACATCAGAATGAAAGAAGAACATCATCTCCGAAAAAAAAAACATTTCCTTTTAACCTTTGCATTTTTGCGCTCAAAATTTTAATGCGATTATAAAAAAAAATAAAACAAATTCCTGTGGTCCTTGTGAAATCATCTCCAATTCAAAGCTTATCTGCTGCGGTTGGCACTTTGACATGAAACTTTTCAAACATGTCTAGCCAGGATAATGAAAAATCTTTTTGATTATTGTTTCCGCAACAGAAAACACAGAAGAAACCAAAATTGCGATCACTAATGCGATTAAGCATGAAAGGCACACGAACACAGAACATTTTCTACAAACGTTTTTCAAGCCGAAGTGCTTTTTAAATGAAAAAAAAAAACCAAAAATCAAAAATTCGCCCATTCAATGTCAAGAATCCCAATTCAAATCAACCACCAATAAAGCAACAATATCTTCGGTCATTTGATATCGTTTTAAATTGTATTACG
Organism: Chlorops oryzae; assembly: GCA_020466095.1. Classification (NCBI taxonomy): domain Eukaryota; kingdom Metazoa; phylum Arthropoda; class Insecta; order Diptera; family Chloropidae; genus Chlorops; species Chlorops oryzae. The sequence continues at coordinate 106,127,942 of CM035807.1, forward strand.
TAAATTTTTGAAGCATATTTAAAGGGGATTTTATATTAATTTCTATTGCGTTTCAAATCTCCAGTCCGAATCTAAATATTCCTGCGAATTCCCAAAATTTTGAAGCAGAGGTCATCACCAGGGCTCGGATTTTGTTGACTTTTACAAATTAAAAGCATACTTTATGGTGCAAAAATATTTCTTACCAACATTTTGCGAATAAGTTTAACGAAGTTGAACTTCAAACCGATTTTCTAACTTCAAAAAAATTCATATTGAAGTTAAAAATCGATTTGAATCTTAGCTTTATGTGAGTGGGACAAAATTTTTACTCCATAAAGTATGCTTTAAATTTATAAAATTCAACAAAATCCGAGCCCTGGTCATCACTTTCTTTCTTTTATTGAAGCTAACAACACTCCCTTTTTCCGCCGAGAAAATTTTCTATGGGAAAAACTCCCGGGGACTATTCATTCTGAATAGGGCTGTTCATTTATAAAAAAAAAAAAAATTCCTCTCAGAAAAAGGAAGCTTTATTTCTTATAGTCTCATTATATTAAATCATTTATTCATTTAAACTCCTGAGCGCATGTAAGGATTAAGTCTTAGTTAAGTCTGAAAGCTTCGTTTGTCCTTTTTTTTTTTTTGCTTTTTTCTTATGCATTCTCTCTGAGCTAAGCTGTTCTTTTCTCTTTATTTTTATTATTTTCTTTTCTTTATTTACTTCTCGTATTAATGAAGCTAATCTAGGCGAATCCCTTCATTAAAGCCATCGTATAGAACATTACACTGTCTGTCAAAACAAATTCTGAACTCAGAGGAAATTCAGATAAGGAACAAAAAATAAACAAAAAAAATAATAAAAAAAAAAAGAGAAAAAGAAATGAAAAGAAAAGAAAAAAATGCAATGGAACAACTTTTTCCGACAACTGTCTCCATGCGTATTTAAAAAATAAAGAAGAACGTAAAAAGGCAAATAGGAAAACGTAAAAGTTCTTCGAAAGAGCAAAAAGAACAAGAAAAGGACAGAATCCCTTATCTGTCAACTGACAGGAACTTTTCGCTTCATGTTCTTCAGTTTATCCAAGCTACGATGGTGCTTAGAAAAGTCTTCTTTTCTTTTTGTTTTATTGGATCCTTGCAAACTCAATTGTACTTTGACCTTTTTTAAAATCCTTGCACGAATGAATTCGAATCCGAAGCCGATTCCGAAACCGAAACCGAAGCCGAATCCGAATGAAAGTACAGTGTCACATTTCCCATGCGTGAAAGCATTTTACACAAAACTCACTTGAATTAATGCTTTAATTAAAATCCACCCCATTAATATAACGATCTTAATCACCCAACTGTAAATTACAATGAGCGCTTATGTTGTCTCATTAAATAAAATATAAAAATGAACGGTGAGAAGAAAATAATATTTCATTTGAATTTTCGCTATTTTCTGTTATTGCAATTTCAACGAAAGACCTATTGTTATTTTAACAACCATTATTATTATTATTATTTTGTTTTTTATTCACGATTTTGCAATTGAACTTTCAGGACCTCATTTTCTTTCACAGATAATTATGATAAAATATAATCGAAAAGATAATTCATGCATGTTGAAAACTTACAGCTGACAAAATTCAATACGAAATAATTAATAAAAATTAGAATTTTTTATACAAAACTTAACCAGCTGGCATTTGGAATAACACATTTATGTGTCTTTTTCGAGCCCTAATGCTCGGAATCGTTTAAAAACTTCTGATCACATGCGCGACTAATTGAAGAAAATGATCGAAAATGATCACAAAAATTGACTGCCCAAAAGAGGGTCGCGGCTAGGGTTCCATTTTCTTCCGACAAAAGTACTATTTCTGATCGAATTTTTGAGCATTTTTAACCCATTATAGTACATTGATGCCATATGGCATCACTTTGTCACGTTGCAGTTTTACGGGCAATACTCACTCATACATGAACAAATTCACATTGACACACATTTGACAGTTTTATTTTCTAGAGAAATGTTTGGCGCGTCTAACATTGACTTTACTTGAACATTTGCTTTTGAACTTTCGTCAGAAACGCATCATAAACACGAAACTCGAAAAAAAAGAAAAAATGCCGGTCTGTAATGGGTTAATAGGAAAAGTTACTCAAAAAAGAATCGCTCAAGATCCAACAAGTATTTCAAAAAATGCCAGCTGAGTATAATAACTTGTATAGACACATCAAATGCTTCTCAGGCATGTGAGAGTGTGTAAGTGAAAAAGGCACACGTATACGTTGTGTGAACAGAATTCACTAATACACGCTCACAAGCCTGCCAAGCATTTGATGTGTCTATACTAGGTATAAACATTTTGATACAAAAATTCATTTTTGAAGCATACTTTCAGGGGACACAAAATACCTTCAGTTCGCATGATAGTTTTAACAGCCAAAAGCGCATTTTACTCAATTTTATTTTCAGATTATTTCATTTCATTTATTGAAAGCATTAAACGCTCTATTGTATGATAAGAGAGAAAACACAATTTTCATATGCCTATCCATAAATAAGTATAAAAATTTTATCGAACATAATTTTTAATTAAAACTAATTGGCAACATTTTTTTTTTTTTTTTTTTGGTATGTATAAGCGAAACCGCATAAATAACTGCAAAAGCCTCATTATGTATTTAATAAAAGGTAGCCATATGGCAATATAAAATTGCTATTGCAATCGCAGCCAGTAATATAATTTACTTCTTTTTTATGCATATTTTTGCCTATTGTATTTATTTTATGTACATATATATATACATAGTCTAGCGTCTCCTTTTATGATTTTGTTGAACGTCAATCAACTTTGAAATGATCGCCGTCTTACTATGAAATATCTTAAATGGTTTTTTTTTTCCATTATTTTTGGTTCTTGCAAAACAAACAAAAATTTCTTCACATCGTGCGCAGGGCTCCGATTTGCCCATATACATCTGGTATGAAAGCTATCCCGAGCACATTGAGGAGGGCTACAAGGGACGCGTTTCGCGCGTCTCACCGGACTCACCGTTCGGTTCGGCATCGCTCAATTTGACCAACATCAAAGAATCGGATCAAGGATGGTACGAGTGTAAGGTGGTATTCTTGAATCGTGATCCGAAGCAGCATAAGAACGGTACATGGTTCCATTTAGATGTACATGCACCGCCACGTTTTAGTGTTACTCCAGAAGATATTATATACGTTAATTTAGGTAAGTCCAAAAATCGAATTTTTCATTTTGATAAAAAGTTTTTCGTGAAAGGTAATACTTAGGACCGTTTTCTCATCCTACTTTTAAGCTCAATCTGCCAGTTAAATTTCATTTTCTTTGACATATTAATCAAATTTGTATGAAATTATCATCAGGGTAATTTAACTTAAAGATAAAAAAAAAGATGAGAAAACGGCCTCTTAGAGGTTTTTTTTTTTGCAAATAGCCAGATCGTGACCCACTGTTGCCAGTTTTTTAGGGGAATATTCCCCTGAATGTCTCAAAACAAGGCCTAAATTCCCTAAATTTTAATTTTGAAACCTTCCAAAAACAAAAATTTGGTCTTATCAGGTCCCATATAAGTTTCCCTGACCACTATTCTGCCCTAAGACTCCACTAAAGATCATAAATTTCTTTGAATTTAGGGGAGATTCCCCTAAATTGGCAACAGTGGTCACGACGTGACCCGAAGACGGACGTAATTGCAATGAAATAATTTTTAAAATTTTTATTTTCTTTTCTATAAAACTTTTTTTTTTCAGTGTAAAAATTAAAGAAAAAATTTTTTTTGGTCCCATGTTTATCAACTATCAGTCGCCATTTGTTCGATCTTTGTACCTTAATTCGGTTTTGAGATATAAATACTTGAGAGAGGGCTCACTAAGAAGGATTTCTCAAAGATTTTCAAGGGCACTGAGTAAAATTCGGTCTTCTTCAGTGTTTTAAGGTAGTACCTACCTATTCAAGCCGGAAAGACGCTTTACTTTCAAATTGAATACTTCATGTGAACATATCTAAGCACCTTGAATGCATCGTTTCCCCTGCATTCTCGTTCGTATTTGGGTCGAAAAAACTTGAATTTCTATACAAGGTGTCCTGCTTAATGGTGCAACTATTCAGGGAGGTGATAGGGGAGGTCCAGGCGAACAAATAATTGTGTGGCGACAAGGGGTCTAAGTCTTACCCCTGAGGAGCTACAGGCGTTACAATTTTTTTTTTTTTGAGTTGTTTAAAAAAACAAAAATTTCCAGACTTTTTTGTCGATATCGTGCAACAAATAATAATAAAATACAACAACAAAACGATTCATGGAAAACAATTTTTTTCTCGTCTGAACCTCCCCTATCGCCTTCCTGAATAGTTGCACTCTTATACAGGGTAACTATTGTTCCTTTAAATTTTTGACCCGGAAACAAAAAAAATATGTATGGGCAATTCCACGAGAAACTTTCCCACCTGTGACAGCCATTCTGAGTACAAATTGTGTACTTTCAGTGCTTAACGGTTGTTAAATGTCTAAAAAAAATTAGATCCTTGAAAACGACGTCCTAAAACCTAAAAAAATGAGTGTCACGGGTGGGACCGTATTCATGGAATTGGACATATATGAAAATTTTAACCTTTTAAGAAGAAATCATGACCAAAAACAATAAGCGGAACAATAGTTTCAACTGACAAGTGATGCTGTGTAATTACGGCTTAGTGGTAAACATCTTAATAGGATGAATTATAGCACTTTCACTTACATTGCATTCTTTGAAGGTAATTGAAAATTTTTTATTATTTTTGGGCTTTTTGGTCCCTCATTTTTCACTTATACTTAGTGAAAAAAGCAATTTTTGGCAATTGAGAAAATTGATTTTTGATTTCGAACCTAGCTTAAGGTTCATCATCAGATCTTTAACAACAGATAACAACAGTTAACAACTATTAGTTATGAGTGTCATAAACTGTATTCGTTATCTTAGACGTAAATAAATTAAACATTCTTTGATTCAAACTCGTCTCACTTAGACAAGTTATTCTGACAATTAGTTCGATATCAGTTGTTTAAGCTGTGACTCGACAGTCGTGACCTTTGGGTTCTATCCTGCTGCGGCGGGAATTTTTCTGAATTTTTATTTTTTAAATTTACAGTTTTTTTTTTGTTCAGTAGTTAGTTGTTTTGGAAGACAAAAGTTTCTCCTAAATTTTTAAGATTTTATTTTATTTAATTTTTTTTTTAATGGTTCATTTTCAAGCAAAAAATTTTGGGAGTGAAACAATTCCTTAAGCACGTTCCCCAAAACTTGAGCAACCATAAGCTCAATGAGCATTTTGACCAACAAATTAAATCGTTCGTTTAGCGTAATGGTTAAGACGTTCGCCCAGCGAAGTGGAGGTCAGCGGTTCAAGGCTCGGCCGAGGCGAGAAAATTTAAAGAGATGAAAGAGAAAAAGATTTAAATAGAAACAAATAAATAAAGAAAAAATATAATAATTTAATTTAAAAAAAAAAATATTAATAAAAGAAGATAAAAAAAGTCAAAGCAAAAAATAAATTTTTTTTTTCCCAGTCGCTGGTGACAGTTGATTTAACCGCGAGACAGTTATATCAACCATCAGGTAGTTATATCCTTAATGACTGTGTTTGTACTGTTGAATTGACCGTACTACACATAAGCTAACAATTAACGGTGAAATCGGTTATTTTAACCAGATTTTTCAGTTAATATAACTACCTTTTTGTCTCGGTGCAACACCTTAGCCACTGTGACCACCTCAGCGATGTGACGTAGGTCGGCTAAATTGTGTATATAATAGAAGATCTAAACTTTATTACAAAAGAGTTTTCTAAAAGTTATACATAATTTCCGAATTACCTTATCATTAAACGAAGAGAAAAAAAAGTTGAAAGTAACACAAGCTTTTGGAATTATTAAGTGAGAAAAAGCTTGAAAACCTTTGATGATGATCGATCTCAACAAAAAAACAAAAATTTCCTGAAATTTTCATTTTACATAATTTTCCAAAAAAAAAAAAAACATAAACGAAAATAAAGTTTTTTCAATTTCCCCACCTTGAATAACAATCTACTCTATCACGCAAAACGAGTAAAGCTTATGATCATTAATTTTATTCAAAATATTTTACCTTCATGCAATGCAGATAGATCTCTTACAATTCAAAAGTGCCTTTCGGCAAAAATGTTCAGTTGAAACAACTTTTGGAAATTCCATTTTGTATTTTGATGACAGCAACTTATCTTTCATACTTTTTGGAACTACAAATCATAGTTTTACCCGCCACTTCAAGTTAGTTAAATGAGTTCACATAACTCAAGTGAGAATTGCAAATATTTTGCAACCATTTTTCAGCGTCTCAAGGTAACGCAAACATCCTCACACTCATCTTTATCGCCTTACCACTTCACTCTTTTCATTCTTCGTAATAAGTTCTCACAAAATTCGAATTCATCAACATCACTTGCTTTCCTTCCTCACCCATCCATTGCCTTATTTGAAGTTCTGCTTCTGCTGCTGTCGCAAAAAAATATATTCACCTGCTCTTTTCCATAAGAAAATTTTTGTACTACATATATAGCATCTTATGGATGCCCATGTCCCAGTTCGTTCCATTTACCCATTACCATTTCCAACTAGTACTCGGTACTCTCATAAATTTTCGAATTGCCTGCTCACAATGTTTGCCAACCTCTCCCATTTGTCACTTTGACAATATTTTTTACTTACATGAAAATTCTTTCTTTTTTTTTCAATGGTTTTGAAAAATCCTCCAACCGATGATATGAGCACACGGAGCACGCGGAACATACGATGTGCCATTCATATCTGTACGCTTGCTCGCGGTTATTTGCCCAACTTACTAGCATACGACGCTTATAAGTTATAGCCCATCACTCATAAGTTATAACTTGACATTTGTCTCTTGACACAAATTCCATTACATAGATTCGTATCGATTTGAATTTGCAACAAAATTGAGCTTTCCGTTGCAAATTACCGCATAGGCACATCCTTCTTCAGCCTTGGAGTCTACTTTTATTCGAGTGTTTGTCATTCCGTGCACTGTGATTGAATACTCATTTCGATGCCATCGCAGGCTCCGCTCGTACTCGCCTGCGCTTTTTCGTACAACTGTTTGCAATGATTAGTGCTTTGAGAAGCCTCGGTTTCCCCTCTTTTGATACGGAAATTATTTCCACTTATTACTTTTCAGCTGAGCTTGAATTATCTCTCGAATGTGTGCTTTAAGGATTTGCGTCATGAGTTCCAATAACAAGTCAAATAATTTTCATAATTTTCTTTCAATTTTTTTTCTTGTTTTAAACTGTAGCTTTTAAAGAGTTCGTTTACTTTCATAGCTTAATAGCTATCTAATTTTTTAACCAGAAAGCTTTTTTTTTTTTTTTCAAAGAGCAGTAAAAAATTCAATGGAAAAAAAAAGAATAATTTTTTGTGGTTGCTTTTGTGTCGTGACCCACTTAATCCTAAAAGTCCATTCAACACAAGCTCAAGCTCATAAAACTGACAAGATTGAGCAAGAAACAAAAGACAATTTCGGGCTTATTAAGCTAATTGCGATGTCGGATATGGCATTAAAGAGAAGGCAAACTTGAAAGAAAGCATGCTGAAGAATCTAAACCGCAACGGCCCTAACTTACGAAACGTTGAGAGGTGGTGGCGAAAGTGAGCAAAATACAACCCACCCAATTTCCAAAAACAAGCATGAAGATACGAAATATTTAGATGCGAAGAAGGATGGCCATGTTGTGTTGTGTTGTGTCGAGTCGAGTCAAGTCGAGTTGAGGTGGGTGAAATGTAAGTCATTCGGACAATGAAAAATGGCAAAAACTATTTACAGCAAGCGAATGAGCAAATGCACATCAAATCTTAAAGAATGCAGAGAGCAAAAAAGAAAGAAGAAAACAATAAAAATAAATCGCACGCACACACACACACACAAAATCACATACAACGTGCACAAGGAAGAAGTTCCTGTTATTGAAGTTGTGCCGTTCATTGAGGACTTTGTAAATAAATTCCTGCAAGACCCATGGTTCGGACAATCATAATAGCTCAGCAGCTTTGCCATTCGCCGCAGGCATCAAACAAAGCAAAACAAAATTAAACGAAGCGAATAGAACCGAAACGATTCAAGGCATGGCAAGGCGCGGTGCGGTGCGGTGCAATGTGACGTGACGCGGTGGGTCTGGTCGGATCGGATCGGGTCGGGTCGAGATGTAAGGGGAAAACGGGAAGCACCAAAAGAAAACCTCAACGAATGAGTGCGAGTGCGAGTGCTTGAAACCGGAAGGAAACGTTGGGTGCGCGCAATTGTGTGCGTTGAACTTCTTCATACAGTGACGCAAACGAGCGCAAGCACACACAGCACACGCAACACACACACACCTATACAGAGACAGAAACACACTGAAGCAGAAGTATAAAGACACAGTATAAGGACACTCTCACGCACTTGAGCAGAGATAAAGACGAAAACGTTTAAATACATGAAGAAACAAAAAACAAACAGAAAAAACAAAACAACAAAACACCAAAAACAGGAATGAAAGGACTCCAGAAAAAAGAAATACATAGCGAAATAAAATAGAATAAAATAAAAGCAGAAAGCAATTGTAATGAAAACCAACAGCAAACGTCCGCTTTATGTCAAAATGGCGCTATCTTGTCTGTTCCTCGCGTTATGTTAGCTTTTGTTAGTGTTGATTATTTCTTTTTCTGTTTTGTTTTCACCACTTTACACATTTCCATTTTTGGTTTGTTTTTTTTTTTCTTCTTATTTTTCGTATTTTTTATCTTTTTTAAATTTTTTTTATATTTTTTCTTTATTTTTTTTTCTTTTCCGCTCTACTGACAGCAGGATATGCAATTTATTTTGCTACTCTTTGTTTTTATCTTCGTATTCGTTGTAGAGGAAAACTTCGTCAGAGCTTCGCCAGGTAGATTTAGTATAATTTAAATTTAAAAAAAAAAAAAAACTTTTTATCGTGTCAACTTTTCTTCTCTCTTTTTTGTTGGTTTCCCTTATCACTATTTCATATAGATTTTTGTATTTTTTGTTTTGCTAACTTCCTTTCTTTTTTCCCATCTCTTGCAGGTGATTCAATTATTCTAAACTGTCAAGCTGATGGCACACCGACACCTGAAATCTTATGGTACAAGGATGCTAATCCCGTTGATCCATCGCCCACCGTTGGCATCTTTAACGATGGCACTGAGCTGCGGATCTCGACCATACGACACGAGGATATCGGAGAGTACACTTGCATTGCACGCAATGGTGAGGGACAAGTCTCCCATACGGCCCGCGTTATAATAGCGGGCGGCGCTGTAATCATGGTAAAAAGACAAAAAAAACAGATACTTCTTTTTTTAAACACTAGCAAACAAACAGTAGAGAAAAAAGAGAGAACGACCAAAATTTTTCGAAATGAACAGTTTCTCAACGAAGGTCCTTCCATATTTCCCCTATGTTAGATGGAATTTTATGAATTTCCTTCGAATTGGAAGCTTTATAATGTAGGTTTCTAATAGCTTCAATTATTTCCGAGTTCCTTTTTCTATTGGTTAGGAGTAAGATCCTTAGGGAGGAAACATGAAAACACCAAGAAAAGACCTAAACACCCTCCCAAATTTTTTTTTTTTTTAGTTGTCAGTCACACCAAGCCCCATCCCCATTAGAATGAGGCTTCTTTATGATAAAAAAAAAAAAAACAACTTGATCATATACATATTTCAAACAAAAGAGCCTTCGAAAAAAGCTTTCTGCACTCAAACTCTTCTAGCTTTGAAATTTTCAATTACCCTTGCTCGTAATCTTTCTTTATGGAACTATTAAGACCTTAACTATGGGAGCTTCCCTTTCGACTTGATTAAGAAATAAATTTTGGAACTAAATGATAAAATTAATTAAATCTTGAAAGCTCTTAAAACGAACTGTTGTCACGTTTCCGTTGTTTACAGCAACAGTGACAAAAAACAACAACAACAACATCAACAAGAACAAGAACAACAACAGTTTATATGCCTCCTTAAGGACTGAAATAAATTATCCTTACACTATTTCCATGAGTACTTAATTAAACGAGCGCGCGCTCCAAGTTTCGTCCTTTGCTAATTTGAAGTGAGCTCACTTTTATTAATCAGCGTAAACATCGAAAGCATTCCTCATGTTAGCGCTTCTTAAGTCATTCAGATAGTTAGTCACTTGCATATTTATATACGGTCTCCAACCTATTTACATTCGATTGTACACGTAAATACTATAAAATCCAAAGTCATTGCAGCGCCACTGCTTTTAAGCTCATTCCATTTTACATACATAAATACACCAACATTTATTTTTAATTAAAAGATATTTTTGAATACATTCATAAATAAGTCAACACGTCTAACTGACGGACGGACGGACGGACGGACTGACAGAGTGACGGCCACAATTACTATCCAGCAGAAACAATAGCAACAACAACAACAACGTAGTCGCTGAATGTTGCTATAGTAACCTAAACTAAGCATAACCGCATTCCCCTGAAAGTATGCTGTAGATTTTGTAATAAACGAACATGCATATAAGTATGAGTGCGTGTGTGTTGGTGGGTGTATGTTTTCTAGTGGTGATGCTGCTATCGTTGAGAAAAATTAATTTAAGCTCATTTAAATGAGTTACCGAGCAATTAACTCGTAAATTATACACTATAAATTGCATGGTGTGTCTCTTAAGGATGGCCTGCTCTGCTCTTCTGTCTTTCTCGTTTTATATCCGCCTTCGAGAATGCGTTTTGTTTCGTTTAATTCCTTTGATTTGTTTTATTTTTATTTTTATTTTTTTCCATTCTTTCTCTCTTCTAAATGTGGTACTCTCTGATGTTGAGCGCTTTTTGCCTGTGATGCTGTGATGAGTGTGTGTGTGTGTTGTGTGTCTATGCTTTGTGGAAGTCATGGAGTCAGTCTCGACAAAAGTAAAAAAAAGCGACGTAATTATGTTCATGTGTATGTGTGTGAGTGGGTGTGTGTGTGTGTGTGGGTAAGTATGAGTGTGCTAAAGAACGACTCATTTTGGTTAGAAAGCAATCGTTGGGGTGTTGCTTTGCATAATTATCGTGTGCACTGTCTGTCATTCGAATAGAATAGTAAGCAGATTGATTTCAATGATAAGATTGAAATGAATTGATATTTGAATAGGGGGGCGAAAGCTAAAAATGAAAATGTTTCCGTAATTATATGGGAAGCATTTTTTTTTTTAGTATTATTCAAGGCATAAACTCAAGGAATCGCTTAATTATGAACAGGGCTCGGATTTTAATGACTTATAAATTTAAAGCATACTTTATGGGGCAAAAATATTTTCGTACCAGCACTTTGCGAATAAGTTAAGCAAAGTTGAACTTCAAATCGCTTTTTTAATTTCAAAAAAATTACTATTGAAGTTAAAAATCGATTTGAATCCTGACATTAGGTGAGTTGAACAAAATTTGTGCTCCATAAAGTATGCTTTAAAATTATAAAAGTCAACAAAATCCGAGCCCTAATCATGAATACGAATTTATCAGAAAAGTTTTGTGTAATTTCTGATTTCGAGAATTCGAAATTCTAAAACTGCTGCTTCAAAATTTCTGCTTTTCATTATTTCATAAAAACAAAAGAATTTCTCGGAACACTTTGACAACGAAAAATAATTCCCCTTTGTTCCTTCAATTGCAAAATTGTCGCGGCATGTGCCACGGAGATGAATTGTAAAATAGTTTAGCACATGTTTGCTCTTCCATGCATGCTTATTATTATTATTTTTATTTTATTATTATTATTGCTATTATTTTAAACAAAAGCGAGCTGTAGCGCCAGCGTGTAGCGTAATTATGTAAAACTTTATCCTTTGCCATAATATGCTTATATATTTGCGATTTCGTGAGCGCGTATGTGTGTGTGTGCTTGCAGCACGAAAGCGGGCTACTTTTGTCTTTTCAAAGGCGTACAGTAAAATACCAAAAAGCAGCAGGAGGAAACGCGTTGAAAGTACATAGGAAAAGCATCTGTTTTTTCTCTGTGGGCAGGATGTTCTTTCATTCTACATACACACTGAAATAACAGTTGACATTAGCGGGGGCTCCTTCCCTTTTTTTTTTTTTTTGTTTTCTATGGCTATGTGTATTTTGCGGTAATGCGTCTTAACGCTCGCTAGAGAAAGAAAACTTTTAAAACTGAGACTCGTAAAGTGCAGGAAATATTGTTAATTAAACATGACAAAAGACATGACTAAAACGGAACTATACGAGCACATATTTTACAGAAGAGACAAAAAAAAGGGAAAGAAGAATAAGACGAAGAATGAGGCTTTTGTTTTCGTTTGCTTAAGCACTTGAATCCATGATGTCTGCGAGCGTACATAAGTGGGGAACATGTGTTCTTGACGCTCATAAATGTGCGGCTATTAATTGAGTCAATTCAGCTTTCCTTTTGCTTTATTGTCTGCAGTGGCATTCCACGCTTCACACGAATTGAGTTATTTAAGATTCACGGAAAGACACTAGATGAAATAATGGATTTTTTCTTATATTTTTCTTAACAAATTCTTACTAATAAGTAGATTATTTTATCACTAATTAAGCCAACCATGTTCGGAGTGCTCCGAAATAGAGCTCCTTTTGAAGCACCTTGACGGAGGTTTTTCGGATTTCTCCGAATAGAAGTGTTAAAGGACTCGTAACGGAACTCTTCGAATTAGTGCTTTTGCGAACGGCTCAAAAAACAATGCCTTTGAGCATGTAAAGAGAACAAATGAGTATTTTTTTAAAATTTATATAGGAAAGAGGGTCCAAACGGACTCTAGAGTATTCTAGTAATCATGAAAGATAAATTTTGAGATCCCCAAATGTACCCTTTTTCCATATAAGGCTCCGATCTCTTTTGTCCCGAAAAATCGCTCATTTTGGGCTCCTTTCTGAGCGCTTTAGAAGTATTTGTCCTTAGGAGCGCCATGCTAACTCTTTTGACTGGCTGGATAGATATCCCTCAAAGTATGCTCCAATATTTTGAATTTTTTTCTTTAAAATGTTCTTCAAAATATAAGAAAATTTCATTCAGCAGAGATCTGACAGCCATCATTGCCACATTTGTCGCCAAATAAATTCTCAAAGTAATTATTTCTTTGTTTTAGCTGCGAAACTTATTTCGGTCAATAGCTAAAGCACAGGCAAAAGTAGCATAAGATAAGGAAAAAGTACGGAATAAATCACATTTTCTCAACAAGCATTTTAAGATCCATTTCGAACATATGCTCAAGTCGTTAATGGAACAAGCAAAGCAGCCAATGTCATGAAAATGTTGAAAAACAAAAGACCAAAAAATATTTACAAAGAAAAAAAAAAAAAAGGGCCAAAGAAAAATGCATAATTTATTCCTTTGGGAGATAAAAAAAAAAAAAAAAAAGAAAGAATAATATTTAGCAAATATATTTGTCAGTGCCTTGAAACCCGAAAGGACGAAAAGATTCAGAGCGCGTCTTTAGTTGCGTATAAAAATCATGGCCACCAGACGACGATGACTCAAAGCTCATTTATTTTAGCGCTTATTTACATGCGTTCAAAACACGTAATACATGCGCATGTTAAACATACACAAACACACACACACACACACACACGCGCGAACGAATGTAAATGCGAACACGAACCTCGAAACAAAATAATTTAAGCGCAAAACGTGCATGAGCGGAAGTTAAATGAATTCAGTCGCCTTTGTGTGGAGGGGCAACTTTCGGTGGCAACACTGTCAAAAGCAAAAGCAAAAAAAAAAAAAAAAACAAAAAAAAATTAAATAAAATATAACAAAAGCAAAGGGAAGTGGCGCATCATAGTCGCCTCCATTGCTACGATTTATGACTAGACCCAACCAAATTAGGGTCGCTGCAAACAAAAAATATTCCGCAGTGTGTAAGTGCGGTGACTTTGAAATCGGAGGAGTGGAGGGCAATGTCCTAAGGCAGCATTCGTTAGAGGGTTAGTCGTCCTTCCTACGCTTCAATTTAGGCGTCGCTGAATAGCAGCAAGTATCCTTTCTTTTTTTTTTCCTTCCTTGTTTCTGTGTCTGTGATGAATTAGCTTATTACAAAACAGACAAAAAAAAAAAACTTGTATTTTCGCTTTGGAGACCTACTTCAAAGGATCCTTCAAGTGATTGAGTGATGAATTTCGGTGGATATCGCAACAAAAAAAAAAAAAAAAATTAAAAAAACTTTCTTTTCTGTTTCAACTACAACTGAATTTGATTTTCCCTAAACTCTCTTACTACTTACTTCTTCTCTTTTGTTTTTCTGTCTTTTTTTTCCATCTTTCAATGTTTCCCCTTTAATATTAAATTCCTCAACTATCAATCAAAATAACTCAACTATCGACTGTCGACTGTGCTTGCTCTGAAACTCTCCCGGCTCGCCACGGTGCAAAATGTGTTTCCAATAACCTAAAGCCAACTGGTAGTGGAAAAGTAAAAACTGGCAAAAAATCAAAAGGCCGAAAGATCGCGAAAAATTCCTCGAAAACCGCACTGGTCATAACAGTAAGTGCAGCGTTGCTTGCCAAAATAAAAAAAAAAACTTTCGAAAATTTAATTTAAAAAAAATATTTAAAAAAAAAAAAACAATTATTAAAGCAAACAATTTTGTAGCTTCTTTTTTCCTACATAGTATATTCTCGTTCTCGTTTGCAGTTTTTACAGCGATTCACTGCCATTTTGCATTGTTTATTTTTGAATGCAACTCTTTTTTCCAAACATATTTATACATATATGTATGTACATATATTCTTGACATTCTCAATATTCTCGATACTCTCATATTCGAATCGAAAGACTCCATCCAAATAAAACTCTTTTTTAATTGGCAAAAACTGAATTTTGTGGCTTTTCCAACGAAAAAATATATTTCATTCATGCAATCCATGAGCTGCCATCCTACTTTCATTTATCAATACGACACAACTCGACTCCTGCGCTCATTCATGCATGCAGTACATGTGTGAGTGTGTGCACGTTCGGTTGCACAACTCCATTCACGGTGCTATTATATTGCTGCATTTCTCTGTTCGACCGAAATGTCGAAAATTTCACGCCAAAAAGCCAAAAAAAAAAACCCCACAAAAAAAAAAAAATACAGCAACGAAAAACACCAATACAACCGCAAATCATACACGCTGTGGTTACCATCGCTACAGCGCATTACACTTGTACTCGTGCGGCTCCAAGTAAGATGAAAATCAAATTAAAAAATAACAAACAAACAAACAAAAAATAAAATAAATTAAAGAAATCCGCCTGACTATGGCAAATTCACTCACACTGGGCCCCCAAAAAAAAAAACGAGTCACACTCAGTTTCGCAAGCTATTCACTCATCCGAACTACTTTTCCGCACAAAACTTTTGCCATTTCCATAAAACAAACAAATGCGAAAAATAACAAAAGAACCAAAAAAAAACAAGATCCTGGAAAAGAAAATTCCAAAGAATCGCATATGAAATTGGTTTAAATGCAAACAGTTGAGCTTTTGTGTCAAATTTCCACGAAAAACTCTTCTCCATATGCACATATGTGTTTCCACACACACACACACACGCACCATCATCTTTTGCGCACATTTTCGATTTGAACTTTCAGCTTTTCACTTTGGATATTTCCAAGATTTCCTATTTTTTAAATTACAAAAATTCTAGTTGTTGATTTATTCGGAATGCAAGAATTTCTTCCCTTCGAAACATTTTATTGTTCAACTTTTTTTATTATTTTGTTCGTGATTTTTATTTTTTTTTTTATTTTTTTTTTTTTTTTTTTTTTGCGGGTCCTGAATGCTGAACACAATCAGTGGGACACCATGAGTTAAAGCTGCTTTCTTAGTTCTGCGGTAAATAATTTTTTCTCATTCTAAACTTTCGAATCAAATGTATCAAGTATTTCGAGTTGTTTCTTTGAGTTTCTTTTCTTCAATTGTTCACTCAAAATAGTAAATTTGCAAAATACTTAGAGAGAAAAGGCACTTTTTTAAGCTTTGTTGATTGGCACCTTGACAACGTTTGATTTTGGCTAAGAATTTAATTGAACTGGAACATACAATCGTTGAGATGGTTGACGACATTACCGGCCAGCATAATAGAGCTTTCCATACAAAATTTTCCTCCTTTTTATTTAGAATACATATCCTCCATTTTGAATTAGTTTTTGTTAGCAAAACTTCGGTCAGTCATTGCTTAAGCCAGGGACGTAGCTAAAGAATAGTGCTTTGGTAGTTCTTATATTGCCACAGTGGTATATTGAACAGTTATAAGACATTAACCAAAAAAAAATTTAGAGGGGCGTTAAGAGAAGGCTTAGAGAGTTGTGGACTAAAAGCCCATAAAATCCGAAAAATTCATGACGTCCGATTTTGATGAAAATTTATATATAGACTGAGTGAAAAATTCTAAGAATTTTGGCGATAAAATTAAAAAAAAAACTAGTTACAACTAGTCTAGTTAGGGTCTAGTTCCGAACTGGTCCAAAAAGGAGTAGTTGAATTTTATTGAAATTTTTCTTATAATCCTTATTGATGGACATGCTATCGGACTGGAGAACTATTAAGGGTGTCGAATAATCGCCTCTCAGTACCGGTTGGACCGATGACAGGTTACTGTCTCATAGGCCCTCGCGCTAATAAGTTACGTGACTCTGCTTTTGATTTTTTGCAGGAGCTGTCAGGATGACAAGGAAGAGGAAACTCCTCAACATCTTCTACCGTACTGCCCGGCATACGCTAGATTGAGAATAAGAACCTTGGGAGGTTACTTCTTCTACTCCATATCTGAACTCGTTGAACGTTATCCTTTGAGAATAGCAAGCTTTGTTGAGCGAACAAATTGGTTTCATAAATAGGTGTCCAAGCGCCTGTGGGTATCACAACGGATCTTTTTGGTCTAAGTGCGTCCACTTTTTTGCGGGAGGCCCCTATGACACAACCAAACCAAATACAGGCTATCAGAAGCATCAGTAAGAAAATTTAAGAAAAGTTCGAATTTTTTCAAAGAAATTTTTAAACGTTTTTCTCGAATATCGGAAATGAAGTCTTCGAAAAATCCGTAAACGTATCAAATTGTATTGCCCCTATCTCAGAATCAATATTGGATTTCGATTCCGATCAAATTGATTCCTGTCTTCGTTGCTATAGCCACATCGATTTAAACAAAAATTCGGTAATAATAATAAACTCTAGACACAAACCGATGCTTCAATCTTGTGCCTTAGTTCCAAAATGTTATTATTTCTTCTTGTTCTTTTATCAAAATTTCAACGAACTGCCAGATTTATTTCGTTTGAGGGATTTATTTGCGGTAAAATATTCCGTCGAATATGTGTTAAAATATATTTCACGCTCCGCTCTTAAATTCCATATGAATTATTTAATAGAGAAATCGCCTAAAGAATTAATCTCACCCAAATTCATTAAGGACCATGCGATATCAAATGCGAAAAGGCAAATAAGCAAACAGCACAATATCGCAAGCCACGCACACGCACACACACACGTGCACACAGAGACAGACGGAAATACGATTATGTATAAATGATGCATACACGTTTGTATGATCATTCTCGAAATTACGCCCCGACCACATATACGACCGCACTTGAACATACAAAATGGCGGTGCTTTGCGCTGCTATTTTATAATTGGGAACTTAACTGACGAATTCGTCATTGTCCAAAAGCGGATTTTCAGCATTCCCTATCCGAATGTTTGCCCACAGACACACACACACAAACACACAGAGTGTGGCACTTTCTCATAGCGCGCCTCTGGCTGATTGTGCCATTAATGCTGCTTGTGTTTGACAAATGGTTGAGTCTGGCGAGCGGACCGGAAATTGCATTAGGCCACACAAACATATACAAAACAAATTTCGTAATCGCACTTACGGCGCGGCATCGCTTTTTGTTTATTCTGCGTTTCGAATTTCGCATTTCGTATTTCGAGTTTCGAGCGTGTGCGGAAAATTTCATTTTACCAATAACTAAATGTGCATACGAAAGTTAACGTTACAAAACATACATACATGCATGCATATATGAGAACGCGTATATCGAAGTAATAAGGACACACTCCGATCAGTGAATTTCGATTACAAATCAACTTGCTACGGTCTCTCCCAGCACACTCGTCAATAGACAAATGTAAATAAAATCGCATTAAAGCGCTTGACAGTTTTTTGAACGCATCCGTCATCATGGCGCTCAGAGTGGACAGAATGGACGGCGCACTTGATTCCTAAGCCGCTTTTAATTATAATTTTTGTTTTATTTAATTGAATTCTAAACATTATTTTTGATGCTAACAGAGATTAGACTTGTTTGCCCGCTTTCGAAAGCCAACAAAATAGCGGACTGAGCGAATCAACCGAAAAAGACTTCAAAAAAAAACCAGGTTAGGCTTTTATACTCAGGCTAGCCTGATAATAAAATACCCGACATAGATGAACAACGGCTAGCCATTTATGTATGTTCGAATATCTATTTAAAATCGGCCCCAAGACCACGACAATTAAGACAAAGCGTGAGATCATAGTGAGCCTTATATGAAGACACCGTCCTTTTAACATGCACCGAGAGAAGTAACAGCAGTTAAATCAACTACTTAGAACAGTTAAAGTAAGAGTGGTCTGGTGGTGCACTGAAAAATGCAGTCAAATGAACAGTTGAAAAACAGTTACTTTTTATGTTCAAACTCGCTTTCGTTCACTTAGACGTATAGTTAAGTTCGCATTCTGATCAACCGTCTCCGGAGGTTTCGATAGCTCAGTGGTTTAAACTGTGACTCGACACTCGTGAGCTTCGGGGTTCTATCCCTGCTGGCGGCGGGAATTTTTCTGAAATTTTTTTTTAATTACAGTTTTTTTTTTGTTCAGAGTGTAGTTGTTTTGGAAGACAAAAGTTTTCTCCTAAATTTTTAAGATTTTAATTTATTTAATTTTTTTTTAATGGTTCATTTTCAAGCAAAAAATTTTGGGAGTGAAAAAATTCCTTAAGCACGTTCCCCAAAACTTGAGCAACCATAAACTCAAGTGAGCATTTTGACCAACAAATTAAACTCGTTCGTTTAGCGTAATGGTTAAGACGTTCGCCCAGCGAAGTGGCGGAGGTCAGCGGTTCAAGGCTCGGCCGAGGCGAGAAAATTTAAAGAGATGAAAGAGAAAAAGATTTAAATAGAAACAAATAAATAAAGAAAAAATATAATTATTTAATAAAAAAAAAAAAATATTAATAAAAGAAGATAAAAAAAAAAGTCAAAGCAAAAAATAATTTTTTTTCCCAGTCGCTGGTGACAGTTGATTTAACCGCGGACAGTTTATCAACCATGTAGTTATATCCTTAATGACTGTGTTTGTACTGTTGAGTTGACCGCTACTGCACATAAGTTAACAATTAACGGTGAACTCGGTTATTTTAACCTGCTTTTTCAGTTAATATAACTACCTTTTTCTCTCGGTGTGCCCACTTTTCCAATTTTCGGAAATAAAATCGCCCTTAATCCCAATTTCAATGAAATATCTCGAAAAACTGTGATGTTATAGAAGCTTTTGGGATTTTTCTGACAGGCTCTAGTAGTTTGGGTACCATCAATTATGGCCGATCAAGAAAATTAGAGGATGTTTATTACAATAGAGCAGTGATGGCCAAACCTATACGTAAACGTTCATAATTTGTGTGTGTGTGTGTGAATGCGCTGTCGACTTCGATGTGAGTTACTCTGATTTGCATTGAAGAAGTTTGTTTTTTACACACACGAACGCAGCCGACCGATTTTCGCAAGAATCGGTATACGCTATACGTGTGCGACTGCTGCGACGCGTCGGCAGAATTCGGTCTCTCAAGCACAAGTGCTAGGAAAATCGAAATTTGGCCGACACTGCTATAGAGGAAGTATACATATATGCCAGCTCGAGTTCATGTCCTATTGGAATTTTAGGTGTAAATGACTTGTGTCAACAAATGTCCTTTTGCCACGCCCCCTTTTTCAAATTTTCTAAATAGATAGTAGAAAATGTTCGAATTTAAAATTTTTTAAAATATCTCTAAAAAATTTAGATTTTAGAGCCGTTTTTCTGATTGTCAAAACAGACCGTAGTACTAGAGGTGCCCCCCAAAAAAATGACCCAATCAAGCCCAATTAATCCTCCTCATGTCTCCGCCAACAAGCATACCTAATTTCGTTAGTAAAGCTCAACTCCTTCGATAAGAAAACTGTATACGGATGGACAGGCAGACAAACAGACAGCCGGAAAAACGGACGGACGGACATGGCTAAATCGAATCTCCTAGTGACGCTGATCATTTCAATACGCCTTATGTATGGCCTTTCTCGAGTGGTTCTGGGTGCTACTCACAACCGCACAACCGCAATATATCCTCGACACAGAGTATTTCGGACATAAAAACTTTAAAATCCGACAAGCCTAATGGGCAATTTAAAACGTTAAAGAGCTAAGTTTGACACACATCACGACATTACAAAAAAAAAAAAAAAAATACAAAAACACTTCCTCCACAATGAATACATTTTCATCATCGAAAAATCATTGAATCGGTTTTTTTTTTATTCTCATCATTTTTGCACATTTTTTTGTGACATCGTCTTTCTCGTTTGGTCTTCCAGGTGCCGCCAACAAATCAAACTAAGCTCGAAGGTGAGAAGGTGATATTTTCATGCGAAGCGAAAGCGATGCCTGGAAATGTCACCGTTCGATGGTTTCGTGAAGGCGCGCTTGTTCACGAGGTGGCCTCGCTGGAGACACGCGTCACCATACGCAAGGATGGCTCGTTAATAATCAATCCCGTGAGTGCGGACGATTCGGGGCAGTATTTATGCGAGGTAACAAACGGCATCGGAGATCCGCAGAGTGCGTCGGCTTATTTGAGTATTGAATGTAAGTGGATGTGTTGATCCCTTTTGAAGCTTTGAGTGATTCCTTTCTTTCTTCTTTTTTTTTGTTTTTTTTTTGTAGACCCTGCCAAAGTGACCTTTACGCCCACTGTACAGTATTTACCCTTTCGTTTGGCCGGTGTCGTTCAATGCTTCATCAAATCGAATCCAATACTTCAATACGTAACGTGGACAAAAGATAAACGCTTACTCGAACCGTATCAAATGAAGGACATTGTTGTTATGGCCAACGGCTCTCTGCTCTTCACCCGCGTCAATGAGGACCATCAGGGACGGTACACATGCACGCCGTACAATGCTCAGGGTACGCAGGGCTCATCGGGTCCGATGGAGGTTCTCGTACGTAAGCCGCCGACATTCGTTGTTGAACCGGAAACGCTGTATCAGCGGAAAGTTGGCGACAGCGTCGAAATGCATTGCGATGCCATCGAAGCCGAAGGTACAGAGCGTCCAACGATCAAATGGCAGCGTCAAGATGGCGAACTAACCGAACCGCAACGCAATCGAATCCGTATAACGGGCGGCAATATGACAATTGAAAATCTGAGACGCGACGATTTCGGTTACTATCAGTGTATCGTCTCG
Organism: Chlorops oryzae; assembly: GCA_020466095.1. Taxonomy (NCBI): domain Eukaryota; kingdom Metazoa; phylum Arthropoda; class Insecta; order Diptera; family Chloropidae; genus Chlorops; species Chlorops oryzae. The sequence continues at coordinate 106,149,500 of CM035807.1, forward strand.
AATGAGGTTGCCACACTGATGGCCATAACGCAGCTAGTTATCGAGGGAACACAACCGCACGCACCGTATAATATAACGGGCAAGGCGACTGAATCGTCGATAACATTGCATTGGATGGCCGGATACAGTGGCGGCTCCGAATACAAGCAGGACTATACGATTTGGTATCGAGAGGCTGGTATTGCCGATTGGCAGACAATTTCGGTGACACCGTCGGGCAGCACGGAAATCACCATCAATGGACTCGCCTCGGGCACAACCTATGAGTTTCAAGTTGTCGGCCGCAATATACTCGGCGATGGTATGATGAGCAAAATCCTGTCTGTCCGTACGCTCGGTAAGTTGGAATGCCTAACTTTTTTTCTTATCTATTCTATTCTTTCTTCTCAATGCAAAATTTATCCAAACAAACTGTAAAACGAATCAACTTTCTTTCTCTTCTCGTTTTTTTTTTCTTTCTGCCTTTCTATGAACTAAAAAAAAAAAAAAAAAAAAAAAAAAAAAAAAAAATCTTTAAAAAAAACTAAAAAAAAACCCCTAAACACAAAATACAACTTAAAATATTTTGCAAATATTTTTATCCATTTCCCATCAATCACATTGCGCTTTCGAATGTCGTTTCGCACGAATTCGAAATCCTTAGAAGATGCACCGGCAGCGCCACGTAATGTCAAGGCTGCAACACAACCACCAGATCATATATTCCAGCTAATGCCAGACGAAGCTGGTAAGCTGCAAAGTGCAATGTAGATTTTTAGTAGCAGTGCGTTTGGTTTTTTTTTTTCTTTCCTTTTTTTCCTTTTCTTTTTCTTTCTTTCTTTCTTTCTTTTCGAAGAACGTTGAAAACTGTTTTTAAAGCTCTGAAAGAAGAAGGAAAAAAGACACTATGTGCTCTCTAAAGCGAGCAAAGAAAATAAGAAAATAAATTGAGACAGAGAAGGATTATGGCAGGCAGAATAGTTTCGTGAAAACCAAAGTCTTCATTTTATCCTCTACAAGAAGCTTTCATTTCAATCTTTCGGTTCTAATGAGTATTCTCAGTTTATTCCCCACACAAAAACAAAAAGAAAAAAAAAACACCACCCCCTCTCCCCTTAATTCAATCCTGCATGTGTATGAGAGTGAGAAAGTAGTTCGATTTCGGGGCTCCTGCTCTCTATAAACTTTCTACTTCTATAAAATATTTCTTTCTCAATTCAAAGAAGCCTTCTTCTTGGTATCAACATTTATCGGCCAATCCAAGGGACATGGTACTAAGTCGAAATCTCCATAAAGCGAATACAAAAATTATATTTATTTTTTTCTTTCTTTCTTGTGCTTGCCTCAAACGAATGTATTCGAAAAACCAGATCGATAAATTGATCGATGAAGCCGATTAAAGTGCATTACGCCGACTTTGTAGCTAAATCCAACCCAAAAAAGTTAAAAACTCTACACTCCGGACGGCACGTTTCAACGTGCAATTGAGAGCATTTTTAATTTCTCGTCGAGTTCGTGCCGAAACCTTTAAAAAGCTCCCTCCTCAAGATTTGACATTCTAGTTAAGGGCGAGCGTAGACATGCCTGCCTGCCTGCCATGCCCGCCCACATGCACATTAACTCTTGCTCTTATTTTGTTGTGTGATGCAACCCTGAATTTCGTGTGTTCCACTGGCGCTTGCTTTTGCCTTAACAAAAAGAAGAAAAATATAAAAAAAATACAAAATAAAAAATTTAAAAAAAAAATAATAATAATAATATGAAAAAAACGATCCATTCAACTCGCTTCTCGTCACTGTGTAGTTTCTCATGCTTTTTGTTTTCTTTTCGCTTCGTGCGTTCAAATTTTGCATTTTGCATTAAAGCCGCAACGTAAACGTTAAGTCATCTTCCCATACAGCAAGCAGTTAAATCGAAACACGCACACACACACACGCACGCACACAGGAACAGAGACACCCAAAAACACAATAAGTACGAGTGACGACGACGCCAACACCGCCGTCGCTATTCTGCTGTGTGCAATCGTGTGAATGCGTGCTCCTTTGAGAGCGTCCGAGGTATGTAGCCAGTCAGTCAGTCAGTCGTACACGTCGTACGTGTACATTATAATTTATCCATATGTACGAACATTCAAACAACATTCCTACATGTGTGTGTGTGTGTGTGCAGTGTGTGTGCAGTGGCATCGACGATCCAAAATGGCAGTTCAGAATGTCCTTTTTCAAAGTCGTTCGTTCCGTTCCGTTCGCCGGCAATGCGTCGAGCCAAAACGACCGAAGGTTCGCTTTAAATTTCCATTTTATATGCAAGAATTTGTGTCAAGGCTTATGCACTATCGTATATATGTGTGTGTGTGTGTGTGTGTGTGCCATTGTAACTGCAGTAAATGCAACAAGGATAACTTGGGCGGGCAGCTCCTTCGACTCCAAAATGTTTTGTCTCAGTTCCGCTGCAGAAGCTGCTACATAGTCAGTAGGGAGCCAGTGACGCTGTTAGCTAATTTGGCACATTACTAAATACACCAACATGTGATGGCCTTAAGGAATTCTTTCTACTATTAATGCGATTATGACCACTGTATGTGAGGAGAGGAGTTCGCAATATTAGGACAAAACATCATCTCTGCGTCTCTGCTTGTGATAAGTGAAAAAATCAAAAACCAAAACTTTAGTCAGAACTCAAACCATTTTCGAATCTTCTGATCATTTCAACTTTTCTTTCCTCCATCATTGTCTGCACTTTCTATTTTCAAATCTCTTATTTGCACAAAATCCTTTTCTAAAATGAATTTTTATTGGCATCAATTTGATTTGTTTTTTTTTTTGTTTTTTGGTTTATTATTTTCATATTTTTTTTTGTTTTGTTTTGTTTTCTATTTGCAGACCTTTTAGCTCCTTTTGATATTTATTTCCATACCGATTCAAACGGTTCGATTGTTTATTCACCGCCAAAATTGAGACTGAAAGGTACTTGCATTTTCATATTTTCATTTTTCTTTTTTCAACAATTTCAAAAGGAAACATTTTATTTGAATTTAAAGAAATATATATATATATATATTAACCCTTAAACCCGAATTCGGGCAGTGGGAATTGATTGTGGTTTTTTAACACTTTAATTTTTGAAAGTTCAAACTCAGACTGGACACTGCGTTTGTGATTTGAGTTCAGATTTGATTCCGAAAACGAAAAAATTATTACCAGCCAAAATTTTTTGCATCGAAAAGAGCCAAGTCAACTGAAAGGCAAAACTCCAATACCTGCCTAGAGCCGGGTATATGGGTTCGAGGGTTAAAATATTCTTATCGACTTTTGGGAAAAGAAAAAAATTTCGAATATCCACATAAGGAAATTGTGCAATCGAATGCTTTCTTAAAAAAAAAAAAATCTTCTGAGCTTTTCCGAAAAAAAAATATATGGTGTAAAATAAAGCTGAAAAGATTTTAAGAGAACGGAGTACTCTGAGCAAGAAAACAACCTATTTGAGTGAAAATGATTTTGCCATGTTTGAAGGAGTTTCGCCAAAACGCTCATAACTTTGAGAGTTCAGTTCATACAAGTAGCAATGCAGAAGGACAGTCGACAAGCAATGACTACTTGAGCGTAACAATTTAATGTGTTCGCTCCTCATCGAATCCGATAGTTGAAGGCGATTCCTTCGACAATTGTCAATTTTCAGTGCAGTCAGTTGGGTTAAGTATCCTTGAGTGGTCTTAAAATTACTGAAATTACTTATATAGAGAGGAAAAAAGCCAATTGCAATTTCTTGTAATAGAAAACTCCTCTGACATTGAAAGGATTTTAAATTACTTAATTCCAGTTTTTCTTTTTAATGTAGGTAAGGGGCGATTCACGAGAAACTGTCCCGCCCGTGACACCCGTGACAGCCATACTGAGCAAAAAATGTGTAATTTCAGTACTAAACGATTGTTAAACCTTTTAAAAACTTTATATCCTTGAGAATCACGTCCTTTTTTTCAATTATTATGCGCTAAAACCTAACAAATGAGTGTCACGGGTGGGACCGTATTTATGGAATTTTCTGAAATTTTTTTAATGAAGGTTTTGATTTCTAACAGAGCTGGAGAGTCCCTAATAGGTCCGGTTTAGACCAGGCAATTCCGATCGAAGAGTTGGCAAGGAGACTACGGAGATTGTACTCGATTTCACTCCCCGTTGCCTACTTGTCGACATATGTGAGCAACTTTTCAATCAGAATTGCTTGATCTAAACCGGACCAATTAGGGTCTATCTCCATTTCTGACAGAAATGAAAACCTTCATTAAAAAAAAACCCCTTCAGAAAATTTCTGATTCTGAATTGAATCGTTTTCTCGAAGTCAGACTTTCTTTCAAAATAAATTCGAAGAAAATAATATCACCAAATTGTTTGAAAAGAGAAACTCACCTTCCGGTGTTCGTAATCAAAAGAAATAATCAAAAGAATTGATGAAGTATTTCCGTTGAATTTTCCTTTTCCATTGAAATGGAAAATATTTTCATTATGAAGCAACAAAATTGTAAGGACCCTAATTAAAAGAATCCTTAAATAATTATTCACGAGTAGAGTACAGAGCCATACTTTTCGTCCGTTTTCCCTCTCGTTTCAGCTCTGTCGCAATTCTCTTAGCAATTACCAATAAATATAAATTCTTTCATTGTCCTTCGTGTCCTTTAACATTACACGTGCCTCTTGCTCGCAAGATACAATGAGCAAAGGTTATAAATAAAAACTAAAAATAAAACAAAATGAAAAAATGCAAAAATTAAAAATATCCGGCAAAAAGGATAGCGAAACACAAGACATGAAAGTGACACAAAAGCAAAAGAGCTTGGCAATTGTTTACACGGGCATCTCACCAGCGATTCCTGTGTAGCCTTTTAATGAGCTTGAATAATGTTGCAAATAAACGTGCATTGTCGCGTACCCATTTTTATTTCTTTTTGCATCTTTTTGCAACATTTTTTTTTTCCTTCAATTTCCACAATGCAAAGCTTTCATTCCTTTCTTACCGCTGAGGTCAGACAAGAGAATTTTTTTTAAAGTCCATTTTTCCTTGAGTGCATCAGCGCTTTCTGGGAAATTGTTTTTTCGAAATTTTCTCAGAAGGACTTTATCCTCCTTGACGCGCAGACATTTTTCAAAAGATTCCTATTGGATTTGATATTTCTTTTTATGCGATTTTTCGTTTTTTTTTTCTCTTTTTTTCTTTTTTTTTTTTGCCACGTTTATATTGTGAAGCGAATCAAGCTAACTTTAATCACTCAGACAGCTGTGCGCAATTTAGCTCATTTGATGCTTCACTTCCATCTTCATCCAATTGTTGAGAGCTTTCTCATTTTATTGAGTTATTAAGAGTTTTCATTGCTCATGATCCAGTCATTGGGTTTTATTAAAAGACTGTGCAATTTCTAATATTTTCATTTTCATTAAATTGTCAGCAATCATAATTTCTTTGTCGGACATTCATTGTGTGTTTTCTATAGGAATGTGGTAACATTTTTAAGAGTAGTTTTATTCGTAGGCCATGCACAGGGCTTCGAAAATTTTCTTTAAATTTATACCCTGCTAAAATGAGTATTCTTGACTCTAACTACTTATAACTATAATTTCATGCTTCGACATTTAAAAATTTATCTCAGGTTGTCAGGCAATTTAAATTTTGTTCGGAAATTGCTCAATTTCGATCTATGTATGTACGTGTGGCAAGCATATAACAGGTTGGCTGATAAGTCCCCGGTCTAACAAAGAAAAACACATTTTTTTTGTCAAAATTCGTTTTTATTATTCAACATAGTTCCCTTCAAGAGCGATACAACGATTATAACGACCTTCCAATTTTTTGATACCATTTTGGTAGTACTCCTTCGGTTTTGCCTCAAAATAGGCCTCAGTTTCGGCGATCACCTCTTCATTGCAGCCAAATTTTTTCCCTGCGAGCATCCTTTTGAGGTCTGAGAACAAGAAAAAGTTGCTGGGGGCCAGATCTGGAGAATACGGTGGGTGGGGAAGCAATTCGAAGCCTAATTCATGAATTTTTGCCATCGTTCTCAATGACTTGTGGCACGGTGCGTTGTCTTGGTGGAACAACACTTTTTTCTTCTTCATATGGGGCCAATAACGACATATAATAATCACTGTTGATGGTTTTTCCCTATACTCAAGATAATCGATAAAAATAATTCCAATGCCCATCCCAAAAAAACAGAGGCCATTACTTATGCCAAGCGACTTTTGAGTCTATTCACGCTTCAAACGGTTCACCGATCCTGTGACCTACTCAGCCGACTGTGATTGACATCAAGACGTGTCATGATAGAGCCATGTTTCATCCATTGTCACATATGACGAAAATGTTTATTGCTTCAATCAGCTGCAAAGCTTATCCGTTCAGAATATCAGACACGTATGATTGTTTTTGTCAAATGTGCCAGTCTTTTCGCTGACGGCATCAGCCATTTTGCACAGATGCTTTTTCAATTTCTCAAATGATTATGAATGATATGACCAGACATCAAAGATTCCTATTGATTATATCTTTTAAGGCCTCTTGTCGTATTCTCGATCAATCTTTCTATTTTTCACGGTATTTCTAAGAATCCAACTACTTTATCGAGGCTCGCACTGCGTTTAGCTCATGATCTTCACGTGCTCATTTCACCAATGTTGAGATTTTGCATTCATCAATTGATTGTTAGATTTTCCTTGGCATGATCCGGAAACTCATTTCAGCCAAGTTTTTAGACTGTCAACTGATATTTTCATTCCTTCAGAATAAAGTTGTTATCAAACATCGAATTTCTTTGTGATTCATTGTGTTTTTCTATAGATGTGTAACATTTTAAAGTTGTTCTATCTAAGGCCATGCACAGGGCTTCGAAAATTTTCTTTAAATTTATACCCTGCTAAATGAGTATTCTTGACTCGAATCATTAACTATAATTTCATGCCTTGACATTTAAAAATTATTATTCAGCATTTAATACTGCGAGCATCTATTGTCATGTACGTGTGGCAAGCATATAAAGCTTCCTAGTAAAAAATATCATTACTCAAAGATTATTCTTGGATTACACCTTTTGGAGCAATGGATTACTCCTCAAATCTCCGAGCCTCATGTAATTTCTACCTACTCCTTTGTAGCATTGCATGTCCTTACGGGTGAGCTCCCAATGGAGATCAAAAAGTCTACTCTTTTTGACCTCCGAATGGAGGACAAGGAGAGTAATGCAAATACTGAGTAATCCTTTAAATCTCTTGAATGAGCCAAAATGGAGTAATAGTTTTGACTCAAAAAAAAAAATATTTCGGTTTTTGAGTATTTTTATAATATTAAATTATACCTATTTGTTTAAATGTTTGTTTCCCGCTTTTGATTCTCGTCTGTTGTGGGGTTTGAACCTCGGAACTCTCGATTCTTAGTCAAGTGTTCACCCTCGATACCGTGTTTGCCAAATCGAATTTTTTCCACTTATAAGTTTGAAATCAAATTTAATTTAATTTTATTTTGATTTCGGATTGCTCGCTTATGCTCCGAATGGATGAAAAAGTCATTACTCCTTCACTGCTCGATTTAGGCATTTCTCCTAAATTTTTTACTGGGTTATTCGAATTCTTTTATGGGGATTTGATTTCTTGAGCACGCTTATTAGACTCACAATCAAAATAAATCATTTTCAGTCATCTCTCCTCTTAGAACAGTGATTGGTTTTCCAAGCCCTGCTTAAGGTCTCCCAATTTACATTGCCCTTTTCATTGTTAAAGTGCTTTTCCTCTTGGAAAGTAAAGCGCTTTTACTTCCTGAAAAAGAAAGTTTTTTTTTTGCTCTAAATCAAGAACAATCAGAACAATTTTCCTTGCTGAAAGTGCTTTTTGATCAACCACACTTGGGAAACGAAAGCAAAATACTTTTTAAAAGCGCTTTACTTGTCAAGTGGGAAGGCACCTTCAAAACCAGGACATTTTTGCACAAAAATTTTCTTTCAATATTTCATATATCGCACACTAATCACTAAATCGGCACAACTCAAAATTTTGCATTTCCCGGGCAAACAGTTTATAGTTCTCGACGCCTGTAAAATAAATTTCTTTTCTATTTAAATTTGTATTATTCTTAATTAACTGCAGAATCAATAAATATCAACGTTAATTTTCCAAGTGTTCCTTTTCCTGCAGTAAAATGTTGGCGAACATGAAAAAATTGATTGAAACAATTTTGAATTGTGCCGCTTTAGTGATTCGTGTGCGATATGTATCTTCGTTCGAAATTAGCTTTAAACTGAAGGTCTCTTCAGCTCCCCCATATATCAGTCTTAACGAGAGATATTCATAGTAATTTATGAAGCGATCTATCAAGGAATTTTTTTACTTACATCTCATGTAAAAAATTTCAATTGCTAAATATTTTAACAAGATCTAGGACGACGAATGTGCAGAATTTCCTTTCTCGACACCATTCAATCATGTCCATTTTCCAGCCCATGTTTTAGGTCCTTTAATTCACTTTAATCACTCCTCTCGCCTCGTTTGGTATAAGCGTCACTAGCGTGCTTACTTAGTAGCAACGAACCAAATTCAACAAGGAGTTACCTACTCTGATTTGTTCGTCGAATAAGTAGCATGAACACTCCAAACTCATTCTCACAGAAAATCTCAAATGTACACTTGATCATCGTACGTATACCCTTTCTATCTTTTCTATTGAAACCATACAGCTTCGTATCTAACACTGTAATGAAGCTAATGAAAATTACGTTGAAATGTAGCGTGGAAAAGTTCATTAATAATGTAGTTTCTCGCTTTTGTGATATGGTGAGGGAAACCTTCATCGCCTGGGGCAACATATAGCAGTTATAAACTTTTTTCTTATTGATATCGTGTTTTCAGTTTCGCAGCTTTTTTCTTTGTGTTTGTCTTGAATCTGTACGTTTTCCCGAAACGTTTCTTCCACCCTCCCGCATTGTGCCACATTGAAGAGATTAGTTTACCTCCATCACAAACGAAAATGAAGTAGGTCCTTTAAAAAAAAAAAAAACATCTCAAAATCTCAAACCGATAATCAACAATTTTTGCATTATAAAAAATAAAAATAAAAAAAATCCAATTTCGCATTCATGACTTGCGCTGCCCTATCCCCGAAAATCCTCGCCACCGTATACACCTGCAAACACCAAGAGCATCATCACGATTAACTTCAACAGAGAATTCGGTTCAAATATTAACATAAAAAATTCAAGCACTTAAAACTTCAATCTACGAGAGAAATGCAAGAGGAAAAAAAAAACAAAAAATAAAGGTGAAAAAAGGCTTTCCATGGGATTTCATGAATATATAAATAAAATACATTTACGATTGCACAACGTTCGTGACCAGGCGCTGCAACTGAGGTCGGGTGCTAAGTGAGCGCAAATAGCAAAGAAAAAAAAATTTTTTTTTGAAATATATAAAATAAATAAATAAATAAATGAGGATCAAGAATTTAAAAAATAAAACTCTTAAATAATAATAACCACAGAGAAGCGTACACACACACACACATTCGAATAGTTAAAGGCAATAAAAATGCTTTCAACATAAAATGTGCTTTAAATGCGAAATTCATTCATTAAAATTCAAATGGAAACGTGCGACGCTCCGTCGCGTCGTTCCGATCCAAGTCTGAACGAATATAAATAATTGCATCGCTTCGCGCGTGTGCGCATGTGTGCGCATGTCTCCACAACCGGAAGCGTACAAAAGAATGAAGCTAAGTACGTGGTCAGTTGCCATGGACTGTACAGCAATTGGCTTCTATTGTTTAAGGCTTATAGGGCAGGCACTATTCAAGCCCTGCAGGAAGCCTGTCGCCATTTGGCCCCATGTCTATACTGACGTCAATATACATAGACAAGAGAACTAGTTCCAACGTCAACAGTATTTATAGGCGGTCTCATTAGAGAAACTGTACTGTCAAGAGGTATAGTTCATCTTTATTGACCATGTCAACAACGTGTCTCCTTATAAAGCGAAAGAGTACTACTTTGGTCTACATAATAGTACCGATGTCAATAGTTTGTCAATATTTTTTCGGTCTACTGTTGACATTCAATGACAATTCAATGTTAAATGTCAATAACGCAAAGCATTGCGACGGGTATAACTTGTCAGTAGTAGATACTGTTGACGCAGTCAGTAGAGAAAGAGTATAGATTCACTATTGAACATTTCCTGCAGGGAGGATAAAGCTACAATCCAAATACAATAAAGTTATAAATTTTTCAAGATATGCGACGGTAATTGAGTTTTAAGATATTTTCGGGAAAACTGGAAAATATTTTTTAAATTAAAACAGAAGGTGAAGCTCCTAAAATAGATTCGAAAAGGCATAATTTTCATCAGGAAATAGCAGAGTGCCACATATAATCCATGTCACTGGGAAGTTATGAAAATAAACACGTTTTTTTTTTTAAATTAACTTTGACTTTGAGAGCTTTAAAAAACTCCGCCCATGTACTCCAAAAAATTAAAAATTTTCTAAATTGAAAATCCAATTACTAGATAGACAATTTTTATATTTTTCCTTAATATATTTTGGGGTCCATTGCGGCGCGATTTCTTTTCGACAGGCCTTATAATATTTAAAATACATTCTTATTGCAGCGTTTACACTGCGTATGATTGTCCAGGTGATTTGATCAATTCATGATATGATCAATAATCTGATGAAATATAAATAAATCAGTATAATAAAGGCTGTTCAATAGGGCGGGTCGATTAATATAGGGTGAAAAAAAAAAATCAAAAATGGCATAGCAAAATCGTGATCTACCGAAAATTTGAAGAAAATTTCCCTTGTTCCGCGCAAATCGACCTCAAAATTTGTAAATGATGATAAGTTTACACTGGAAAAAAAAATCAGAAAAAAATTTTTAATAGTGGGATTCAAGCAGGTGTGCAATTTTTGCACCCTCGCAAATTTTGCGTTTGTGCAAATTTGTTTTATAGAAAAAAAATTCCGGGCCGGGCTAATATTGCACATCTGTTTTGATGGGCAAAATTTTCGCCATGTTATCGCAACAGGTTTGCACTCGTTCTTCGCAGGGGTTGATCATACAAAAGGGCAAAATTTGCACACTTCAATTTCCACAGCTGCTTGAATACCACTAATGAAAGTCTTATAGTCATTGACAAATTTTGAAGTCGATTTGTGCGGAACAGGATTGCATTTTAAGCATGGTTTTCTGAGGGAAATTTTCTAGAATTTTCCGTAGCTTACGATTTCATTTTATTTAATACTATTATATCATTTTTGCGAAATTGAATCGATCTGCCTTACTGTTCAAGTTTACATTTGATCAACTAATAAAATTTTTCATTAACATTGTCAAACTCTCTCTCTCTCTCTCTCACTCTCTCCCACACACACAACACTGTAGGTCCCAAGCCAGGTCCACCGCGTAATTTGACCGTGACGGAAGTATCGAATGGTTTTCTAATCTCATGGCAAGCACCGCTGGAGCGTGCGCATATCGTTAAATTCTATACGATCAAATATCGCACCGATGCGCAATGGAAGACATTGAATCGCGGTCAAATACGCTCGGAGGAGACGCAATATTTAGTTAAAAATCTCGTTGGCGGTCGTACATATTATTTTCGTGTCTTAGCCAATTCAGAAAAGTCCTACGAGTCCAGCGACGAGAGTGAAATTTCCCGTGCCGGCACGTGTCAAACATAAAGCCATTACAGCCGGTGTCGTTGGGGGCATCCTGTTTTTTATAGTTGCGATCATTTTATCGGTTTGTGCCGTAAAAATTTGCAATAAACGTAAACGACGAAAACAAGAGAAAGGTAACAAAAAACAAATTGAATCGCATTCTTTGAGAAAAAACTTTGAAATGGTCTTTGATGTCGGAATAATTGTTTTCTGTTTTTTTTTTGTTTTATTATTATTATAATTTTGTTTTTGTTTGTTTTTTTTTTTTTTTTTTTTGTCCATTTAACGATAACTAAGACAAGAGTAATCTTTTGTAGATAACGCGGTGTATGGTATTCTCGTATTCGTATTAACATGTAAATTGCGCTAAACGAACTTTATGGAATTCAATGATTGTAGATTGGAAGCATTTTTATATAATTTAGATGAAAAAAGAAAATGCTTAAATACGCAGATCTGCAATTTTCCAACTTTTACTTTTAAGCGCATGCAAAAAAATTCCTTTCTTTGCATTAAATTCCGATTAATGCCAACAGTTCAATTAATTTGTTTATTATTTGAAAATTTTCGAGCTAACAAAACAAAACCCGAAAGACAAACAATTGAATACATTTATACATATACATACATATATATATAATTTTTTGAATTTTTTAAACTATGAAATTCGAATTTAAAACTTTATAAATTTACACAAATATTTTTTATTACTTATAGGCCGTTTACATATGCCGTTTTATTCGCGTTTTAGCAACTTTGCCCGTTTTAGCACTAAAACAACTTAGATTTTTCCCGTTCTATCATACAAAACTAAAACGAGAAACTTTCCTGTTTTAATTTAAAACAAGTAGCTAAACAAGATAAATCCTGCTTATAACTGATAAAAAAAAAATCGAAATCTGAGTGTCATCACTATAAAAATGCAAAACATATGGTCATTGAAATTTCGAATTTAAAAATTGTGAGAATGTTTCCACAACGAATGTAAAAAACGAACGCAATTTCAATAAACGCTTCTTTTCTAAATTACAATATTCACTCATATTTCACGTGTTGCGCAAACAAAAGCTAACCACAAAATGACAAAACGACATGCGCATATGTAAACACCCCGTTTTGACTTAGTCGTTTTAGCTGAAACGAGTAGCGCTAAAACGTATATGTAAATGCCCTATTAATTCAATAATATTTTTTTTTTTTATTTGTAATTTTTCTCTTTTTCTAATGATGGTTTATTATTGATAGCAGGGACGTGAACCGGGTGGAAAATTTTCCCAGTTCAGTTCGGCGGTTTGAACTTTTGGAATTGTTCGTCAAACCGGTTTTTCTACTTCCTTGAACCGGGGTTTCGGTTCGGGAATTTCGCAAACTGAAAAAATTTGTTAACATGTATTCGCACTTCTAAAGCATTTTTTTTACCATTTAGGGTTAAAGGTTGCACAAAAAAAAAGTTAGTGGTGGTTACCTTACTCATATCAGATATGGTATGGATACTTATTTCATGATGAACTCGTAGCTGGGTTCGAAATCGATCGCATCAGGTCAACTTTCCACTTTCGGAAAATAGATAGAAAAAAGAATTTTTTCAATTGTCAAAAATTGACATTTCATAACAGAAATGTTTGGACCCTAAGCCCGAAGAATTCAAACCAAATTAAAAATAATTTCATTTCGATTATTTTATTTTTGGCCTATGGGAGCGACCACTGTGCATGGTTGCAGGCAAAAACGAATCCCTGAAACTTTACCAAAAAGGGTTCGGTTTTCCGTTCGGTTAAAAAATTAAAAAAAAAAAACTTTGGTTCGGTTCATCAGCAGATAAAAGCGGTTTTCCCCTTCAAAACCGGTTCACGTCCCTGATTGAAAGTAATGACTTTTGAAATAGTCCTTTTAAGACGTAATGGTGAATTCATAGTTATCATTAGTTAAATGTCCTCAATTTCAGCATAAAAAAACTTAAAAAAATATTTGACATTTAGACCTTGTTTCTCACTGAGAGGACTGTCTCTCTCTCTCCCTCTCTCTCTCTCTCTCTTCCCTCTCTCTCTCTCTCTCTCTCTCTCTTCTCTTCTCTCTCTCTCTCTCTCTCTTCTCTCTCTCTCTCTTCCTCTCTCTCTCTCTCTCTCTCTCTCTCTCTCTCTCTCTCTCTCTCTCTCTCTCTCTCTCTTTCTCTCTCTCTCCCTCTCTCTCTCTCTCTTTCTCTCTCTCCTCTCTCTCTCTCTCTCTCCTCTCTCTCTCTCTCTCTCTCCCTCTTCTCTCTCTCCTCTCTCTCCTCTTCTCCTCTCTCTCTTTCTCTCTCTCTCTCTCTCTCTCTTCTCCTCTCTCTCTCTCTCTTCTCTCTCTCTCTCTCTCTTCTCTTTCCTCTCTCTTCTCTCTTCTCTCTCTCTCTCCTCTCTCTTTCTCTCTCTCCTCTCTCTCTCTCTCTCTCTCTCTCTCTCTCTCTCTCTCTCTCTCTTCTCTCTCTCTCTCTTCTCTTCTCTACTCTCCTATTTCCTCAATCCCTCTCTCTCTCTCAGCTCTTTCTTTCTACTCTACTTTCCCCTCTCTCTCTCTCACTCATGATCAATAAGCATGTTATTTCCTGCAATTCTGCATATTTTCGAAGGACTCGATTATTTTTGAACGTCATACTTTGATTTCTTTTCGAAGTCAATGAATGAAATTGGCGTTGTTGCTAAAACGATTGGGAAATCGTTTCATAAATTATAAATATAAAATAACTGCCTTATTCATTAAAATGCTGAAATGAATTTTTACTAGAAAGCAGTTTAATTTCCTATAATTTTGACATTAAAGTCACCATAAAAAAAGATTTTCTTTTCATGAATAAAGGCTTTAAAAATTTAATTTCCTTCAAAGCCAAGGAGGCTCCCCCACACAAGCATTGTTTAATAAAAAGAAAGGTCACCACTAACCTGAGAGTATGTAGGACATTGAAGGGACCCTTTCGTTGCGTCATGACTCATGAGTAGGACTCATAGTAGGACTGTGATTGTTCTTTGATCCTTAAATCGTTTTAAAATGAGAGTGCGTTCATGCGAATTTTTCCAAATGACAGGTCCCTTTGTCTATCAGTATAGAAAAACTTCTGGAAGGAAATCTCTTCCTAGGGCTTTATATCAATTCGCACACATTTTCATCATCTATTTACAAAAAAAAAAAAAAAATGTATGCCCATTTTCATATCTTTTATTTAAAGCGCCAGTGTTTAATCCCTTGAAATTTTGCGGTATTTATTTTAATTGATTTGACATTTTAATTGAATTAATGAATCGAATTGAGAACATACATATATCCTATTCGAATTTATTTCTATGTACAATTTTGTTAAATAACTTGAACAAGAAATTAATTGCCACTGCCAATCCGCTGTGCATTTATAAATTATTATTATTATTATTATTTTTTATTTTTTTTTTTAAACTGATAAAGTGATTTAATTAATGGGGTCAGCAGTGGCAGGTGTCATAAATTGACACTAAAACAATGTGCGAGTTATATTTTTTTTTTGTGTCATTATTATTTTTTCATGATATTAATAAGTTCGAGTTTTCATAATAGATTATTTGCTCTTTCATAATTTTAACATAATTTTAATTTTTCCATATACTTAATGCTTCGGTGGTTGAGTTTTTTGGCATCGAGTCAAATTATTTGTAATAATTTTTATTTCCTTTTTTGCATGCAGTGCTTGAGGTATTTCATCAGTTTAAGTTAATTCATGCTGCACACGATGAAAAAAGGATGTAGAAAAAAAAAAACAAAAACTTTAAAAAACCAGTTGAATGAAATCCTTGGTAAAAAGTAGACACAAATTTTCTGATCATTACAGTGAAAGCCTTCATGAGTGAACACAGAAGTAAAATGACACAAAAATTCAAAGATTTTTTAAACATTTTTTGTACTCAAAATATTGAAGACCACCTCTCAGTGTTGGCCAATAATGAAGGGTTCCATTGCGGTTATAGAAATTATTATATCCTGATTTTATAGGGACAACAAATGAAGCGATTTTTAAAGTCCTTTGCTTTCGGTTTCTTTTAAAGGTTCTTTTTACTTTTTTTTTTTTATTGTAGTTTTCTTGACTTAATATTTTTTCATTTGATTGAAAAACAACAGCAGAAAGACAAAACACTTGATGACGATAAATGTTTAATTAAAAATACTATTTTTTTTTTTTGGTTTTTTTTTAATCAAATAAATAATTTCCTTTAACTTTTGAGAATTGAACGAAAAGAAACCCTGAAAAAAGTGCTAAGAAGCAAATCCAATTTGTGTTTAGCACTTTTTGCGGAACTCAAAAAAGAAAGAAAAATGGCATACCTCTACCCGAGCAAAATTTGAAGCATGTTCTTAGTTTTACCGTCGTTGAGCTGCCCAGAACTAAGTTCATCGCTGGTAAATGGTATGCAAATCGAAATGGGCAGACGTTTTTTGTAAACAATTCACGCACAAAGATGGTAAAATT
Source organism: Chlorops oryzae (assembly GCA_020466095.1). Classification (NCBI taxonomy): domain Eukaryota; kingdom Metazoa; phylum Arthropoda; class Insecta; order Diptera; family Chloropidae; genus Chlorops; species Chlorops oryzae. The sequence continues at coordinate 106,165,644 of CM035807.1, forward strand.
TGAATGAAAAATAAAAAGGCCCAAACGACATCTTCCAGGTGAAATGATCGCGCAACGTATTCTCTTTTTGAAAGCAATTTTGCTTTTGCACTATTCATGTTTGAGGTTAAGAACGATTGCTATGCACTAACACACACACACACAAATTGTGGGATCCATAAATCCATGAAGAAGAAAAAGAAAAATAACTATTAAAGGATCTTTTGGCATTCGACCTCAAACATGCAATTGTATAAGAGATAATTGCAATTTTTTTTTTTTTTTTAATTCTCATTTGATGAGGCTCAATATCTCTTCAAAATGTCTCAACTGCTTAAAGCTGGAGGAAAATGTGCGGTAAGTCTCAGCATTTCATCAAAAAAAAAAAAAAAAAAAAAAAAAAAAAAAAAAAGGAAAAACAAAAAACAAACAAAAAAACAACAAAATTCTTATCAAATTCAAATCAATCACTTTTTCTTCTTCCATTCGACATAGACTGTATTCCTACAGCTCTACCATTTTGTTTTTCTTCATTCACAGCAACATTTTCGATTGTTGTTGCTAGTCGCTGCTTATCGAAAATTCTCAAATCACAAAATCACATTTCCTCATTCAATTCAATGGCCTACAACAACACCATTTTCATTTTCTACCATCAAAAAAAAAAAAAAATAATAATTCAAATTTTAATAATAAGAAATTTGCTTCGCCATCATTATTCAACTGCTGATCTGTCTTCTTAAACATTTCAAAGTGTTTTATTGTATCACAGAAACAACAATACATCAACACCCATCACATCACATCAAATCAAGTAGTATTCCCCTAAAGCACACACAGTTCCAGTACAAACCCACGACTCTTTTTTCCCACTCACCCACTGTAGTCATGAAAATTTTAAAGCAATTATTTTCATAACACTGAAACCACATTTTCATTTTTCATGCCTTATAAACATATTTTTTTCGCCTCATTTCAAAACCAAAGGATTCTTCAAACAAGGATCTAATCATCTCAAAATACTGTCACACAAACTTCACTCAGAACCTTTTCAACTAAATGAATAAAACGAAATAAAAATTAACTTTCAAAAATTTCGAATTACATATAAAAATATTTTTCAGTTGGAAAAATGAAGAAGATTTTATGACAAAACTACTGACATACATACATTAACACTTCACTCATCCAATGAGAAAAGTTTCCACAAATAAGTAAAGTCCTTCCTGCAAAATGTCGGATTCAGTAAATATAGAAACTTTTCTTCCTCTTTTCAAACTGACAGTTGCATCAAAAGCCATTTCATGTTTTCTCTCATTTTTTTTTTTATCGTTTTTTCAAGCCTTATCCTAATGACGCTACATTGACATAGACACATATATGCATATATACATATATATATATATAATTAAATAAACGTCATGTGTTTGGCATTTCAATGTGCTTCTTTTTTTTGTTTGTATGTCAGTGTGTGACTTGTGTGTGCGTTGTGCTCCCCTCCTCATGTGCTACATTTTTGTTTTCGAAAAGCCTTAAATGAATATTTTTTCTAAGTTTTTTTTTTTTTTTTTTAATTTATTTATTTTCGAAATGTTGTTAGGCAACTAAATTAGATGCTTAAAACTGAAAATTCTATGCTAAAAATGTTAAAATTTCCCATTGCCAACCTAAAAGTATGCTAATCAAATTAACAACTGTAAAATTAGTCAATGCTTGTAGTAGATGAAGTTACCCAGTTGGAAATTTTATGTGCATCGATTAGTGACTAATGATTTGGATGCTTTATTTTAAATTAAGCTTTGGAAAAAGCAATTGAAATTATTATTTTTTTTTTTTTTATTCTTTTAATTTTCTTTTTCATTTCGAACAAAAAAACTATCGGGGAAAAAATTCACATAAAAAATTTAAAAAGTTGTAAGTCTTACAGACCCATGTTTTTGGGTTCAATTCTTTTAAATTTTCATGATCTTTCTGAATATAACAAAAACTTCTATTTTTAAATATTTTGTATACTGTCAAAACTCTATCTCTATCGAACTCCTCTATAACGAATTTCTCTATATAGAGAATCTTCTTATTCTATGTTCATTATTCCTTTATATTGGGCAGAGTTTCGCTCGTCCGGTACTAACAGATTTCTGAATATTTTCTTCCCTCGCAAAGATATATTTTGGATTTTAAGGCTCATAGTCTTCAACCGAGATTAAACTCTTTGAAGGTTTAAAAATTAAAAAATTACCTTCAGCAGAGTTGAAATTAGCTTTATTTATGAAAAATTTTCAAAAAAATTCAAATAAATCAAAGATATTTGATTGAGTTAAACTGATACCCTTATTCATAATCAAATTTTAAATTTAAAACACTGTTAAATGTCAAATTTCCATACAAAAATTGAATTTAAACAATAGGAACATTCCACAGAAAATTATACTTTTGTCCCGTACAAACAGGCGAAAACTAATATAATTACTCAAAAATTTTGGAAAGGGCACTTTATATCCTGTTAAGTATCTTAATATGAGTACATTAAAATAATCTCTTCATAAAAATAATCATTTAAACGTACGTGGAATTGCTCCAACAACGGCGTCGGAAAATAGAAAAATCGGAAAATCTGAAATTTTTGACTGTTTAAAAAGTTGTAGAAGATACAAAAAAACTTGAGAAATTTTTGATAAGTCGCAGTTTTTCGATTTTCCGACTTTCTAACGTTTTTAACACGCCTTTGTGAATACCCTTAATGTTTTAAAATTAAAATTTTATTATGAATAAGGGGGTAAAAGAATATATTCGACAATTGAAACTTTCGAAATTCTTAAACTGAGCTGAAGACTGCGACCCTAAAAGGAAAGAATATTTATTTGCTAATTCTTTATTTTAATGCCTTCTATAAGGCTTGCTCCTCTCCATATCGTTCTCGATCATTTCTTCTATCTGTACTTTACATAATATGCTTCGATTGCTTAATCTTCCATAGTGCACGCAACATGACTTTTCTTGCAGCATATAATCTAATATTTGCCTCTTCAGAAAGCTCTTAAGAAATAATCGAATCAAATCCATTTCCATCAAAGAAAAAAAAATCTAAGTGTGTATTTATCATGGGTCATATCATTTCCAACGGGGCGACATATTAGAAATTTGCATCCATACATACATACATACATATGTACCTATATTACAAATTGATTTCATGTAAATTGGTGTGTGCTAAATTATAAATTGTTCAATGGATTCGTACGTTACAACATATTAAATCATAATATTGTTCAATCAAAAGTAAACTAAACTGAGTTAAATTGAATTAAAATATTACGCATTAATTGAATTTGCTATTTACGCATATTAACATATTATTATTATTTAATTTTATTATTTTTGTTGTTCTTGTAGTTTCATTTGGTGGAGAGTGTAACCGTATTGTACGCTTGTTAACACTGCATATTCAAAAGACCTACATAACAATGCTTAAATACATTGCCGTATCGTTATTAATATACATATATACATATACATACATATTCTATGTTATATATAGACATAAGGATGGCTAATGCTCCACCAAAAATTAATTTTTAGAAATAATTCGATTGCAGAGTTCAACATGGTAGCTTGCCGGATAACAGATGGACGTAATATAGCCGCTAATAATCATAATTTACAAAGACGTAGTACAGGATCACTCTCCGGTGGTCAAGTGCCTTTAAAAAAGTAAGTAAAAAGTTTCTTCATTATCGATTATTCATTAAGGTGAAGGATACCGATTTAAACCAAAGAACCAGTAATAATACATATAATATTCAACAATCGTCGTCTTGGTATCTCTCCCTCTCTCTCTCTTTCTCTCTTTATCTCTCTCGTTACATATTTTTGGATCTTTTCATTCAAAAAATTATTTAAAAAAAAAAAAAACAAATTCAGCAATACCGAACATTACCGTGATTATGAAACCGTTTTTATAGTTGCAGGTCCATCATGCCATAATCAGAATCGTAAGAACATTTTTAATATTGCTCTTTTCGTATTGATGTTTAGTTTCCTGTGCTCACTAGATCAGTACATTCATGCATATATACATTGGGGTGGGACAAAAAGCAAGTTTTTTTTTACATGCTTTTTTCGAAAGCTTTTGGATTAAAGTATATTTAAGAATTTTTTTCAAATTTTTTTGAAGAGGCCCAAAGGTGGCGCTACGCAGATTTCGAAACTTTTGTCCGAAGAAGAATATCCAAGCCTTGTTTTCATGCACATAAGCTAAAAATTTTATAAATTTAATTGGTCATTCAATCGTCATTGATTGCACTTTATTTGTAAATATATTCAAATTCTCGAAAAGGGGGCTTCATAACAACAAAACTTTATATGAAAGAGGGGAAATTGACCATCGTTAGGATCGTCAGGAACAAATACTCTGTAAAGCTGGATGCGTGATTGACCGCTCACCAACGCCCTCAGAGGGGATACAGGCTTCAGGGCAATATGGCCGGCGCCAAGAATAATTTAGTTGCGAAGTCACTATCCTCGCCGAAACAGCAGAACCCGGGTCACACTGTTAGGACCAGGACAGTCGTAGTCAGAACAAATTTTTGAGTCTCATCACCACCGATAACTGAGAAATCAAGCAGTGCGGCGATAAATAATCTCAACTCCAAAGTGTTGTGTATTTTTAAGGTTATAAACGTTTATATGATTGTCATCAGGAAAGGACACTTGGCGATGGTAGCGCGAACACAGCACCAACAACCTTCCCAATCGAATTCCGAAGTGAAACTGTGAAATTTACTCATTTCGGTTCTGAAGCTATGTCACATATTGATCTGAAAAACTCCTTCGTAAAAATACTTAGCATACCTAAAGGCTCAAACTTTTAGTTTTCATTTCAATGTTCACTAAAAATTCAAAACATTTTCGAAAATCTGCATTTCGTTTTTGGAAAATCTGCGTAGCGCAACCTCTAAACCGTTTCTGAAAAAAATGAGAAAATTCTCAAAAAAAATTTTACCCAAAAAGCTTAAAAAAAAAAACTATGTACAGCTTTGGATTTCGAAAATAGAGTTGTTTTAAGGCATCCTAATATATAAATATACATAAATACATATACATTTATCTATGTATTATATATTAGGTGTAGTAAAAAGAAATCCATTATTTTTGCATTAAATTGAGGGCTTTATTTAAGATAGTTAGAATGACCCGATTTAGGTCAAATATGCGCCGTTTTGTTCGATAACTTGTTGCCATATTAAAGAAAATTTCATTATGCCTCTCTCATAGAAGCCCTCGTTCCTATTAGCAAAAAATTGAGACAGTCGAATTTCAGAAGCCTCTCTTGAAGCGAATGTTTCACCAGCAAAATTGTTCGCCATGGACAGGAACAGATGGTAATCACTTAGTGCCAGGTCCGGACTATAAGGTGGATGCAGAAGAACCTCCCAACCAAACTCCCGGAGCTTCTGACGAGTCACTATCGATGTGTGTGGCCTGGCGTTGTCTGATGGAACACAATCCTCTCCTATTGGCCAAAGCTGGCCGCTTATGGGCGATTGCTTCCTTCAGACGATCCAATTGTTGACAGTAGAGTTCCGAGTTAAGAGTTTTGCCGTATGGGAGCAGCTCATAGTAGATAATTCCCTGCCAATCCCACCAAACACACAGCAAAACCTTCCTGGCCGTCAATCCTGGCTTGGCCACCGTTTCCGCCGGTTCACCGTGTTTCGACCACGACCGTTTTCGCTTGACGTTGTCGTAAGTGACCCACTTTTCATCACCAGTCACCAACCACTTCAGAAATGGGTCGATTTTGTTGCGGTTCAGCAGCGATTCGCAGATGGAAATTCGGTCTATGAGGTTTTTTTGCGTTAACTCGTGTGGCACCCATACATCGAGCTTCTTTGTGTATCCAGCCTTATTCAAATGGTTCCAAACGGTTTTTTGTGCAATCTTTAGCTCTTTTGCAATCGAAACAGTGCTAACATGACGGTCGGACTCGATAATTTCCATGATTTTATCGACATTTTCGACAAATGGCCTTACAGTGCGTGGTGCATCCTTGACATCGAAGTTAACGGAACGGAATCGACGAAACTAAAATTGCGCATGATTGGCTGTTACAGTATCAGGTCCATAAACGCTATTCACATTTTCAGCCGCCTGGCTTGCGTTTTCTCCCTTATCGAAGAAAAACTGTAAAATGTAGCGAATTTTCTCTTTGCTGATGTCCATCTTTGACAAGCTCTCAAACAAAACTGAATCAATCAACCAAAAAAGTGTCGAAAAAGCTTTTTTAGTAGGAACTGTCATCTTTCTAATGCCCCCTAGCGGAACACGATCGGACTTATACAACGCGAGATGCATATAAATAACGCCATCTATTGGAAAAATAATGGATTTCTTTTTACTACACCTAATATAAACAGGGTGTCCAAGGAACTTTGTGCGAAATATTATTAGGCGATAGCTTATGTCAAGGGCTGTAGTTCTTGTTCTTGAACCACTTGCCTAAAAAGTACCGTTATTGAGTTATAGCACATTAAAAAAAGAATAATTTTTGTATGTATTTTTAAACTTTATAAAAAATAATTAGAAATTTTCAAAAAAATTTTTTTTTTCTATACAAAATGTGTCCTTTTTTTAAAGGGCTTTAACCCAATAACGTTAACTCGTAGACAACTATTGCAAAAACAAGAACTACAGCCCTCGACATAAGCTTTTGCCGTTTAACATTTTGCACAAAGTTCCTTAGGCACCCGGTAAAATACATTCAAGAATACACGCTCATCAAAAAAGTACCTATGTTAAATCAATGATCGTTATTCGTCAGACAACTTTTTGACGAAAGTGTCTTTTTTTGTGAAAGTGAATTTTTTTTCAAACGGAAAATTCAAATTGACTCCATCAGGCCGAGATGTCCGATTTCCAATTTTCTTTTGTTTATCATTTTTGACAAGAAGAAAACCCTGGGCGCAAACCCTGTTAAATCGCTCAAGCTCCGTGTCATTTAGTTTATCCACCAACCCTTCCCCATGTAAAACTGTCGCATATTTTTTTAACTAAATCCATACTGACGTAATGCTTTAAATTTCTTACTCATGTAAATCCAAAATATGTCTGGACATCAAAGATCAAAAGGTTAGCATTTGTAAAACTGTTTTATCTTCTTCTTCTTCTTCTTCGCTTTAAGTCATATCACATTTTGTAGTGCGTTCTTGAAATTTGTAAATATTTTATATTTTTGCATGAGAGCATGACTTTTGAGTCCAGTTGAAATTCTTCCTTTAACGGGGTTTTCCAATTGCGTAATTTGCGCACTACTTTTACCAGATATAAACAAACCCGAATATCGCGTATAACTGCCATACTCATTGCCATACTTCATTGGATTTGGCCACCCGACCGTTGCACGAACTGTCACTCCATCTATAGCTCGCCAAATATCGATGACGGGGACGCGAAGTACCAGACGTCGCTCTTTGAGTCAAATACAACGTTCGGTCGATGGACGATTCGTGCTCTCAACGGAGAAAACGAAATCCAATGCACTAATCAACGGCAAGGATAAGGATACGAAGGACGAAAATGATGGCCCATTGCCACGACGCAATAGCCAGGGTTCGCAGAACTCATCGAGCGACGATGGCGGTTTCCTTTCGCGACGCAATTTCATAACGGCACGTGCTTCATGGCGCCGTCCATTGGTTGCATCGCCCAGTCAATTGAGTTTGCAGTCGGCGGCTGATTCCGCTCGAGGTTTTCTTCAAGGCTTAGGCAGCCTCTTGCGTATAAACAATCAATTAGATGGTGGTAATGCTGGCATTGCACATGACGAGGACGACGGCGACCATGACGATGAGATGATGATGATGATGCTGCTGGTGGTGGTGGTACGTCTGGAGCACGCTATCAAAATGTCCAACGAACAATCTATAGAAATTTAATGCCAATTAACGAGCAACAGACAAGCAGGCCACTGCATATCAATACTGCTGCTGTTGGAACAATGGGTCATCATCATCAGCAGCATGGCCTTCATCATGAATTCGTATCACCGAATTTGTATACGCCATCGAAAGTATCGCGTATTTATTCTAGTTCACCAGCGAGCACAACGAACGGTGTTCAACATCTTCACCATCATCACCATCATCATCATTTGCTCGAAGGCATCGGTATGGTTGACGACAATGACGTTGATGCTGGCATGCTGTCTTCACCGTGGGCTTTGGCGACTCCTCCCCATCATTATCACAGTCATTATTTGAACAATTTCAGTGACTTAAGTACCGTGTACCCGAGCTCGGCTGAGCGCTCGTTGCCAACACCGGCGGCGAGCGGCAATCTCAGTCGGTACCGTTACTATTCACATGAATTGCCATCGTTACGCACCATACAAGAGGAGACTCGTCGCATGAATGAACAGCAACAGCAGGAACAGCAACAGCAATCAACAACAGCAACAACAACAACAACACCAGCAGCAGCATCAATCACAACAACAACAACAGACACAGCGACAGCGACAGCATACAGATCAACATGGCTTTGTGCCATTGCAAATACCATCGCCACCGTCATGGCGTAGCTACTATCAGCAGCAACCACAAACTCAATTGCCGTACCACAGTTATCGTCCGCGCACGCGCTGGTATCCACGTCACTATGCCAGACTCTTTGGCCGTACACAATCGGAATTGCTTTCGCCATTGCCTCACCTCAATCTCTCGATGCGTTCGTACGGTGTTGGCAACATGGCCGGCCTTGAAGCATCGCCCGAATCGCGTTCAAGTTCGAGTGGTTTCGGTTCAAAGAATACATCAAATCATCCGGGTAGCACGAGTGAATGGCGTTTGCTGCCACCGTACCGCCCGCCACCGCCAGCGCCGCAGCCAGCAACCAGTAATTCAGCTTATTTCGGATCTCCACACGCGCTAACATCGCCAGCGTCGGCGCAACCTCAACAAGCACAGGCGCAAGCGCCGACACAGCGAAATAGCTATTCGTCCGCCACGCTACCATACTATCTACCATCGAGTTCTGGCTATTTTCATCATCATCATCATCATCATCCTAGCCTGCAAAGGCCAATTACACCACCGTACACGATGCAACATTGGCTGGACATGATGTCACGTTTGAATGCGGCAACCGATAGCGTCCATCTGCCCAAATCAGTGGACGTCGGCAGTGTGGACGGCCATTACGAGTTCGATCCATCGACACCGACGCCCAGTGCTTCGTCGCAAAATGGCGTCCTTATGCGCGATGATTTCAATCTTCACATCGATACGACCGGTCATCATACGCTGGGAGGCCTCGCTAGCAGCATATTCCATAGCAATGCGTCTGCGCCGAGCCTGTCACTCTCCAGTGCGCCAATGTTCGGCGGCCTGCAAGGACGAAAATCGCGAATTTCCCGATACGACAACATCGAGACCAGACTTCAGGCCATGAAAGAGGAATTCTACGCTACCGAAAACGTCAAGCAATGAAACGTGCCGGAGTGGCCGAAATGGAGAGCGTTTGCTAGTGCCCCCCCCCCCCCCCCCCATTGTCGTTAAAGTTCGAACTCTGCAATTGATGTCTTGAAATCAGAAATTCCAATTCAATTGAAATTTCCGATTAAAAATACCTGCATTCGGGATGATTATTTACCATTTAATTAAAGCTTATTAAAATATAAAAATATATAAAAATAACAAAAACAAAAAAACAACGCGCACTTCAACGAGTAGTCATGAAAAGGTTAAGAAGAAAAAACAAAACAAATCAAAATCACGGCCTTCACGGAGCTATCAGTGATGAAAATCTTTTACTTTTAAATATTTCAGTTTTTAGTTCTTATAAAAATAATGAACACAAATCGTCAGTGAAATGACTAATGGGAGATGAAAAAAGGAAAAATAATTAGGAAATTTACTTATATAAATATTTAAATAATTCAATAACTAATGCAATTAATTAACACAAACTGTAAAATACTCAAAAGTAGTTATACAAATTTAAGACATAACCTGAATACGGACTTTTTTTAAACATTTTTCGCAACAGTTTCTCCGAAGCCGCCGCCATAGTCCTTTGAAACCAATCGGGGAACTTCTCGCTTAACAAAGGCTAAACTATACATATATGAAAGGCGATTTTTCTTTTCAACACAAACCACTCTTCTATTCCAATCAAACCAATTGGCACCAATAACAAAACATGATTTAGTCCCAATCGAGTTCCTAATAAGTAGGAAAGGACATCTCAGTTGCCCGGAAAGGAATATGAACGGCCATTTTTGTTTTATTCAAATGAATTTCATATAATCCTTAGACATCTTGAAATGGCTCTGGGATAGCGTGCTATGCTCTTGATCCCGGGGTCCGAAGTTCGATTCCCGGCACAGGCGAAACGGAGTGTAATGTTTCAAGCCTAGCATTGGTTTTTCGAAAAATCGCACGTTACGGGTACACGATAAAAAAAGACATACATACACTCACACAAACGCGAGAAAACCCCTCGTGATATCACAATGGATCTAAGTCCCAGCCGGATACGTCCCGGTGAAACAATCAATGATTCAGCATGACATAGAGCCGCGACTCCTCCTAATTGTACACCAACTTTCTAATGAAATTAACACACAAGCGGCATTGGCAGTCATAAGAGCATATGTCACGAGTTGGTCATCGAATGTTGAGTAGATCTACTCCGCCGTATCGATATCTCTATCGATGACAGTGCCATTGAAGTTGCGCTGAATAACATTTCCTCTCGATGACATTGTCATTGCATTGCGATAAAAAGCTCCTTCTTTCGATGGCAACGCGCTATTGCAATTGAGAAGTAGGTACTCAAATTTTCCCCTTGATATCCTTGGTGAAAAAATTCATGAATTGGTCATTTATGAGAAAATTTCCGGCTGGGGTGGCAGCCACTTCAACATACATAAATCCACATACAAATACAATACATATACACATCTTGAAATCGAACAGATAGCAATGGCTATAGCCTTAAGATCCGCTGTCAATAAAATTTCCCTTTTTTCATTCTCTAAACGCTTAGCAGATTTCGGACGCAAAAAGACTTTCGTCTTTCTCAAACAATTGTATATACAACTGTACACATAAAATGTAATCACGTTAAAATTAAATTAATATTAATATAAATAAAACAATAGCAATTTAAAGACATATTAATGAATATAACAAAAAAAAAAAAACAAACAAACAAACGAACAAATATTAGCATCAAAACCTTTAGATTATTGGACTAACAATCGACAATTATAAAAACTTAACTGCAATGAAAATAGTTAATCTAATTATGACATTTTAAAAGGTAAAATTCTATACGCGGATTACATATATATATATATATATGCATTAATATAAATAAATATATTGTATACATATATATATATATATATACATATATAAAGCGTAAAAATCAGTTGAATATAAAAACTCGAACGGATCTTAACGTTAATAAAGGTAATAAGCAATTATTTTAGGCATAAATTGTTATTAAGTATAAATTAAAAAATAAAAATAAAAATAAGTGCATAAGCCCTTAAATATGTGAAATGAATTAACTGAACAATTAACAGGCAAAGAGATAATGTTTCATATTTCATTTTTTCTTTTTAATTAAATTTAACGATCATAAGAGTATGTAAACAAAATCCAAGAAAAATATGTATAGCTGCATATAACACGAATCGAAGAAAATTAAAAATTTAAATTAAAAAAAACAAACGCAATTTTAATGAGAAATAATATAAATTAAAACTCAATACTTTATGTAGAGCACGAACACAAAACAGAATATTACACAGTAATCCGAAGTAATTCAAAACTTAATAGGAACTAATTAAAAATGAAAACATGAGAATAAAAATATGTATTGAAAAATTCTAACAAGAAAATATAATAAAAATTCAAAGAGAAAAACGAAAAAACAAAAAATAAAATTAAAAATTAAATATTAAAAATTAAAATTAAATTTAAAAACAAAAAAACAAAAACACTGTGTGAAAAGTGTAATATAAAGGGTTTTGCTGGCCACAAAAGTTGAAAAATTCAAATGAAAATGAATTTCGTGTTTAATTTTTTTCGTTATATATCTACGTATGACAAAAAAAATATTTAAAAAAAAAAAAAAAAAATTCAAATGTTAATATACTCGTACATATATAGAAAAGAAAGTGCATAAAAATTGAACGGAAAGGTTCTGACACAACTTAATGCCAATACACTGCCACAAAAATAGAGCGTGCCCGAGAGAGGTGGATTATTAAATTTACAAGGTTCTGAAAAAATCGATTTCATTACTTTGAAAATTTATTTAAAATTATTGGATTTTGACAGCCGCTGTGTCGTAGATGGAAATTTTCGGCCCTTTTCTGTTTCCCCCTTGGTTTACCATTTTCCGTAGTATCACAATGGGCCCATGAGGCCTACTTGTGTCAACCTGTACATTAAACCTTTTAAATTTTGATATTTATTTATTATGTACATACTTTCTCATTTATTTCCATAAAAACCCATTCGAAATATGCTAACCAGATAACATAAGAATTTTTTCAAGGCCTAAATTCAGTGCCTTTCTCTAGAATCTCGATTTTTTTAAAATTATGAACCTTTTTTTTTTATTATTAAATATTTATATTAATTACATTTTGGTATTTGCTTTATCGCAATCGCTTTTTCAGAACTCTGTAGTACATTCTTCTTCGAGGGAAAAATGTGAATATTCTCCACTCTCTTGCCGCTCGAAAAGGGGAAAAAATATATAGAATGTCGAGTATGATTGTTGTAGGATAATGTTTAAAGGGGAGAAAAAAAAAATAAGAAAATAAAAATATGACGGAAGAAGCTTTGAAAGGCATTGTAGAATATGGCTTGAAAATAAACACGAAAAAAAAAAACAAGAATTAAATGATCTCATGTGAAATAATTTATATTTTTTTTTTAATATTCTAAAATTCTGTTTTATTAAAAAAAAAAAAAAGCACCTTGTGTGCTTGAGACGAGCCCAGTCTTATTAAGCACGTGCGCTAAATTTTATTATAAGACAAAAATCGAAATTTTTTGCACTATAAAATTTACCACATGTGCTTGTGATTTGTTAATTTCATTAAATCGTTTTTTATTTCCTTTAAAATGTTATTAATATTACTATTAGTTTTTGCTCTCGAACAGGCGAACAGACCGACTCAACGACAACAAAAAAAAAAAAAAAAACGAACAGACAACCGGACGAACTGAAATTGAATAGCTGTCGAATTGAAGTTGCAATCTAGTTTCAATTTGCTATGGAAAAAGAAAAATCGACGAATTTTGATCGAATGTGAGTCAAAATAAAAATAAAAAGTAAAAAAAACAAAAATCTTTTTTATAGCGACGAAAATTAATTTAAACAATTAATTAAAAATATTAACGATTAAAGAAAAAGTTGACCTAAAAAAAAAGAAAATTGTTTAGCGATTGACGAAACGAAGTCTTTTAAAAGTGAATGATATAAATAAATCAATAAATAAATAAAATTAAATAAAATAAACCATAAAATGAAGAAATCGATAGAATTAAAAAAGTTTTTTTTTTTTAATCTTATTTCACTAACGAAGAATGGACTTTAAAGTAAAGCATAAAAATTATAGCATTAAGTATGATAAAGGTTTATTCATAAGAAATCTAACGCTTTATGGGCCACCCACCTATGGCTCAAACCTCGAATTTCTATTTAATGTTATCGTAATTATTTTTTACATTATAAAGTTTATTCTTTTTTTTTTTTTTTTTTTTTGTACAAAAGTCATTCCACAATTTTCATTCTAATTATCCTTGTTTCAAGTATCTTCTTAATTTTCCCTAAAAAAATACTCAAAATATTCTTTTTCTTTATATCCCTCCATATGTCTCTCTCTCTCTCTCTTCTCTCTCTCTCTCTCTCCCTTTCTGTCTCAACTCTCAAAACTTTTTTCAATGAGTGAGTTAAGAAACAAACACAGATAAAGTTGATAAGGAAAATTCTAAAATTCTAAATACGCGTAATAATTATTTAAGCGGCACAATGCAGACACGAATATTTCTTTTCTTAAAGAGATAAAAGAGAAACGAAAACAAAGAAAGAAAGAAAAAAGAAATACACAAAAAATAATAAATATGTATTAACAAAAAAAAAAAAAAAAAAAGTTACAAACGAAAATGAATAAATTTAATGTGAAAATCTAAAAACGATTAAAAGATTTAGTGGAAATGAAAGAAGAGAAGAAAACGTTTTTATATATTGAATGTAGAAAGAACGTTATAAGGAAATTTGAGATTTTCAATTCGAATTGATTTTTATGATTTTCGATTTTTGGGTTCTTAACATGAGAATTGGGTTGAATAATGAAGTAAATTAATTATGGTTTTTTTGAAGAAACCAATTTCAGTACAAAATTAAATATTAAGTCAAAATTATTTTATTTTACATGAAATAAGAATCAGCTGAAGGTTTTATAATTGATAAGTTTTTTTTTTTTTTTTTTTTTTTTTTTTTTTGATTCAGTTCAATTATTATTTTTACTATAAATAAGTTGTAAATCTGATAGAAACTTTTAAATGAATAAAAATTACAAAGAAAAGCTCTTAAAACAAATTCAAGAAAGAAAAAAAATTAAATTTCCATTGTGTTTTTATTTTGTTTTTTATTCTTGATAGTTTTTTTTTTTAGCACCGAAGAGGGTAAGATAAAAAAAAATGCAAGAATCAATTTATTTATTTACATATTTCCTTCAAGTTGTGGCGGATGCTTGCTTTGCTCTTGATCCCAGGGTCGGAAGTTCGATTCCCGGCACAGGTGAAACGGAGTGCATAGCACTGGTTTTTCGAAAAATCGCATGTTAGGGGGGCACCCCAGCGGGAAATTATCTCCTGCATGACAATGTCATCAGTGATGTCATCGATGACATATAGGTGACATTGTCATGTGTGACATCTTGGAGGACATGTCATCGTGGAGGGATGCTGTTCATGTGCTTGACTCTCATTGGCTACTGAAATTTAAATAAGGTTTTAGCGTCAGTTGAACGTTAGCATGAAGTGGCGTAGATGATGAGTGCTCGACTCAGAATCCGAAGATCGCGGGTTCGATCCCTGGCTGAGGCGAACAAAAATTGTTAAAAATAGATTTTTTTTTTAAATTGCGAAATATCCAAAGAGAGGGCAAAGAAGAGAGTTATCAAACTGGTTTCTTTAAATATATATTGACATTTAGAGAGAAAAGAGCAATGTGCTGCTCTCAAATGCTTTTTTCGCCATCGCACACCCTAGTATGACAATGTCACCGCTGAAGTCCCTGTCAGCTCCTGTGTAAATGTCATACAAAGTGTCACCGGAAATAGCATGCATTCCGGCTCCGAAGTCACTAGGACATCATCGGAGATGTCCGCGGGACATTTCCGGTGGGACTCTACATAAAAAGACATACATACACTCACACAAACTCGAGAGAAACTTCTTTTGGTATCACAACTGGTTGGTATACGGCCTACACAGAAAAATTTGACTACGAAAAATTCCAATTAATGGCGATTGTTAAACTAGATTCATTGGCAATTTTAATTGTCACAATTAAAAATTTCAAACAATTTACAAAATTTTGGGAAAATTTCGTAATATTAAATTTTAAACAAACTTTTGTTTGACTGTTTTGTTATACTTATTAATCACCAAAAATATTAACACTTAACAAACCGTTGTTTGATTGTTTTTTCATATCAAACAATGAAAGTATTAGTGCATATAAATATTTTTCTTAAAGATAAATTTTGGTCAGGTATTTATTTTAGTAAACTTTTTTCCTTTTAATTTCCCTGAGATTACTGACCGTTTCGTTATATGCAAAAAAAAGCTTTTATTCCATATTTTAACCCAAACATTTCGTCGATTTGTTGTCGACATCCTCAGGGGCACAATTTAGAATAAAAATTTTTCTAAAATTCTCATTAGCTTTATGCGTACTTACATACAAGAAGAGACAAAATACATAATCAAAAACTAGCTCACATTAAGGATGGGCAAAATGGGAAAATACATCGATATATATCGTATCGATATATTTAAAAAGCATCGAAATTGAAACGATACTATCGGGGGAGAAATATCGAGCTTTCGATATATCGAAATTATAAATACCTACCAATTAAAAATGACTATTTTACTAAATACAGTACAGTGTACCTTCTGCTTAAGGAGAACCCTCCTAAGCGGACACTACTCCAAATAGACAGATTTCAGGAATTTTCTAGTGCTCCTCCTTCTCAAATACATTCCTCTTAAACGAATACCTTTGTTAAGCGGATATATATGTGGGTCCCGTGGGTGTCTGCTTAAGACAGAGTACACTGTACATATTTTAGGCAAAATTAGATTGTACAAAAGGACGTTTTCGAGTTCTCAGATGGTATGATAAGATATGATACGATAAGATAAGACATGAACGATCAAAATTTCGCTTTATATCCAAGAGAAATGCGTGTGAAACACAGGCTTACAACGACAGACATATATAAAATATCGCTTTCGATGTCGGTAAAATTATATCGATGTTCGATATATCTCCGAGCAAAAATATCAGTATAAATTTTCGATATATCGTTTTAAAAATATCGATGTTTTGATATATCGATATTTTTTGCCATCCCTAGCTCACATATGTCTATGATACTATAATATATAATTATCTTCCGTAAACTGACTTTACATACTCCAATTTATATTATAGAATGTGTAGATGAGGCTGAGTTTTAACAACGAATTTGTTATATTGATTAAAAAATTGGTTGTATTGACGTATGAAATTTTTTTCTGTGTAAATGACAGAAGTGAGATTTTATTTTTCATTTTTAATAAGCTCCACAGAAACAGAGTTTTTCCATTTTATTAGCAAAATCGCAAAAATTCCAATGAAATTTCACGGTGTGATGTGCAAAAAATGTTTATTATACTTGTAGGGTAAGCGATTTTAATGAAATTCATAGTTGGTGGGCGTGGCCCTTTGTTTTTTCGAAAATTTAATTAAAATAAGGCTCGGTGCTTAGTTTCAATATTCTCCGAGCACTCCTTATAGTTTTTTTCACTCAAATATATGAAGTGTTGTGAGTAATGCTTCGACTCAAACACTTTCCTTTACCTGTCGTCTCTTTCCACCGTCACTGTACACTTAAAAGCAGAGCTCGAAAATAACTGTCAATCTTTTTCAATCCTTGGATTCTCTCTGATTATTAACAATTTTTGCAATGAAATAGAAATTTCTCTCGGAGAGGAAGACGACCAAAACCTTTTATTGCGGTTTTCAAGTGAGATTTATTTGTAAAATCAAAATATAAATCTCTTTGCTTCAGATCTACTGAATAGACTTAATTTTTTTTTTCATTTCTTGCTTTTGGTTATTTGAAGAGAGATATCAAAATTAGTCTTCGTGATTTTGTTGTTTTAAAATTGTTTTATTTTATTTATTTTATTGAAGCTTCACATTTAAAGCGCGCTTTGAAAAACAAAAAAACAACAGAATCACAATAAAAACCAAACAGGGAAATCCAGTGCAGTGCTTTTGAATTTAGTAAAACGCAACAACAACCACACAGGGACCGAAAAAAACGAAAATTTTATACCTGCGCTCGCTGCGTGAGATTTTTGTATTTTTCGGACTTTGATTCTTCTTCGTTGTTGAGAGAAACCTTTATTTTTATGCGGAAGGGTTACGCTCGAACAGAAACTATTAAAGTCGCTCTCATTAATTTCGGTTGATCAGTGATAGTTTTGAATTCTCTCGCTCGAAAACAATTATTTGATGAAATTTTGAAACGGTTGAGAGAAATCTTCGAGCTATGCTTAAAAGCCAACAGTGAAATTGCGTAAGCGAATTAAAACAACCAACAACAACAAAGAGCAAGCAGCAATGCAATGACAAAGAAATGATCGACTAAGCGGAATTGCAGTCACGATCGAACAGGACTAAAGTCAACAACACCAGTCGCGGTAATATGCAATTCAGCATTATTATAATAATATAGGTAGGTCGAATGCTCTGAGGAAATAACTATTAGAAACGGACCTACGACCAGTGGCGTAGCGTGACATTTCGGCGCCCGGGGAACGATGGGGGCACAATGTAGTAAATGCCGCATACTCCAACCGGCCTCAATAAAAGTACCTTCATAATAATTGAAATATGATTTGGCACCTGGGGGCGGCTGCCCCCTTTCACCCCCTCGCTACGCTACTGCCTACGACAACATTCAAAACAACAAGCGACCGAAGAAAGTGCATTTAGTCAAAGGACCATAAAATAAGAGCCGATTAAGCAATTTCTCTGTACATAAACGGAGCTTAGACCAGAGGAAAGCAGACCGATCTTTACACTACATATTCCAGAAGACGTCTCAGATCTATCGCACATACTACGAAGAAGCCACGACGAATAGAGGTAAATAGTTATAACATATGGCAATATCGAGTATTGTCAGGAGTTTAGGATTTGCAAAAATCTGTTTAGACATAAGGATTCTTATTTTATAAATGAAAGGATTGAATTAACAATCTTTTCATTTATTTCTAATGGAGTATAGAATAATAGTGTGACGTGCGTACCTACCCAAATGACACGGCGTCGAACTATTTAACCCCCATACCCCAACAGATGCGATCCCACTGTTCGCCAGAGTGTAGGAGTGTAGGAAAATCGTCCGACAGGGTTTTCAGTACCTAATTGTTTGGAAAAAAAATGTAAGGTGAAAAATAAAAATTGAAAGCATATTTTCTCACGTCAACTACATATAAACATCAGATCGTTTCCGATCAATAAACTTTTCATTGGCCCCGATTAAGTGATGAAAATTTATCTTTTAAGAAGAATTAATATTTTCATTGTATACTGCATTTAATTCGGCTAGACGAAAATAAAGACAATTCAATTTACAAGAATAGACATGGCAATTTACGAGCAATTTAAAAAATCTAAATTCAAGCATCTCCACGTGTCCATTTTTTTTTTCAAGTGCTTTTTTTTTTGTCTTTGTTTCTGCTCAAAAGCAATTCCCAAAAGTCAAGAGAAAAAACATAAACAAGGCGAAGGCGAACATAAATATTATGGCAGTCCGGATTTCTTCAAGTTGGACGAACTGAATTTCTAATTTCAAATACAAACGTTAATTTTCATTAATGCAGGCAGACATACATACTTTTGATGACCTCTGACATCGCTTGACCGAGCGTAGGCGGGAGTTTTCTAAATATGAAGTTTATGCAGCATTAATTAATCAGTCGTGATGACGCGTTGGGGTAAAGTGAACAGTCCAGCTTGGACTATAAGCTTTGCAATGACAAATCGTTAGGAAATTGTGATCTCAAATGCTCTCTCAGTGCTTTGAAAATCATTATGATCATCTAGATTCTAGATAATTGTAACCCCAAACAAACACACATAAAAAACTTTTATCTGATGATCCCCGAAAAGTAAAAAAAAACATCAGCTCAACTCGTGCGCTGATCGGTGCAATCAGTTGCGGCTCTGCAGTCGACGGTGTCGGGTCTAAAATTGTAGGCGAAAAAAAAAAAAAATTTGTTGATCACGCTTCACTGGCGATGCGAACCATTTGAGCAAGCATAGAAAATTCTTATTGGATAAGATATTGCACACAACACAAAATAGCGGTGTGTGCGGCGCGAGAAAGTGTGCAAAACATTTTGCAGTCTTTTGTGCGATTAATTGACCCCTTTCGGTCCGAGTGACGCGTAATCTTTGATTTACGGGAATTTATTAAGTTCAGTCTTTGTTGTTAAATGAATGCGCATTGCAGTTTCTGTTTTGGTTTGTTTTTCTCTCCCTCTCTCGCTCTCTCTCTCTCTGCTTGAATTGAAAACAGAATAAATTAAAAAGATTATTTTCATTTTATGTTAATGATTGTGTGAAAAGCGTTTCAATTGTGGAAATGAGTGTGCAATATATAAAAAATATATATACAATATTTGCGATAATTGAGAAAAAATTCGAAAATGTATTTTCACTAATGAATTTATGCTCCAACGGCGCACTTTGACTGTCCTTGTTAATGTCGCAATGTGTTATTATTGTTATTTAAATCGAGTCTAATAATAAAATCTAATTAACTAAAGTTAAATATTCGAGAGAAATTCAATTATGATAGCCACAATTGAAACATAAAATTGGCATTAAAAATACCTGCCTACCTACATATTTCCACTATTTCAGTGAACATGTCAAAGGAGCATTTTTTTATTTTCGACTTTTGATCGAATTACATATCGGCGAACTTATGTCATAAGCTATGCGAATGAATCGATTATTGAATTAAGTGGATAAACAGTGGAGCTATCCAAACTAATTTTTTTTTTTTATATTTTATCTGCGCTCTTCGAAGGGCTTGAGAGGCTTTTGACCTGGTTAACTTGCGCTCGCGGCGGAAATGCCATTTGGAGAAAAAGCACGTGTTTTAAGTATTTATTGAACTAATGAAAATAAACTTAAAAAAAAACCAGAAGCCCATTGGATTACAAAATTTCCATTATAAAGCTTCAATGAATCAATGAAAAATTTTATAAAAATTTTCCTACAGTTTTTTCCTATCCATAAACGCGATTAAACTAAGGTTTTTCCCGCATATATGCGATTGTGGCAATAAAAAGCAAATAGAAAAAAAATTTTAAATAAAACATAATTAATCGAAACTATTCATGGAGCGTCTAGTTTTAGTGGCCAACGCGTCGTAGTCTCGCCAGGCAACGAAATCAGCGTTTTCTAAATTTACTTAATAAATAATTAAAATTAAATATTTATTTAAAAAATAAAAATAAAAAAAATGGATAGTCCTTGGAAAAGAATGAAAAATTCTAATTATAAAAACGCTGACAATGCAATACCACTGTCAACAGTATGCACAGCAACAACAGTAACAGCAATAACAAGAGCAAGAGCATCAGCACCAGCACCGCTAACAACAATAACAACATCGAAAAGAAGAGCAATTATAATAACAAATACAACGGCAACAGTGGCATTGTTGATTTTAATTAACATATCCTGTGTCACGGGCGCACTTTACCATCCAACGAAGAGCACGAATCTGGAAGGGAGAGTTGGTTCACACGTCGCGTTTAATTGCCCAATCGATTTTCCCTACGAAACACCAATACCTTATGTGGTGAACTGGAGCAAAGACGTAAGTATTCAATGGCTTGAGAGATTGTTTTAACATTTCGATAGTGTATTACCTTTTTTTTATATATATGTATATAATTTTTATTAATATTTATTTTGCTTAAAACAAGTAAAATCATGTAATTCAATCTTCCTCTCGACACGATTCTTAATGCCTGTTGTAAAATGACGAAATTCTATATGTTTTATTACGCTTGTGGTTTGAGCTTTGGTATCAATGTCAAGCATCATTGAAAGAATTGTGGTTTCCATATGCCAGTGTTGTAAAGTGGGCTGTGATCGAAATGTCTAGGCTGTCAGAGGAAAATCAATTTTGGGCCAATGTTTGATACACTCTGAAAGAATTTTCGTAGATTATTTGAGTGAATACAATGGCTTAGCCCTAATTGGCTTGGCGCATATTTAGACGGGGAGTTTTTAGTTTCTTCTTCTGATTTCTGGTATGAATTTTCCAATTTCAAGTGTCAAAGTCGTATCAAGGAGTGTTTGGATTCAGATTTTTGTGCTGCAACGACTTGTCCAGTTTTATTTAAACTTCTTTTTAATCAAAATTATGTTATTAACTTTGTTCTAGTTTGAAATGTACGGGTCAGGAGTGATACGAAACGACGAAAAAGACTTTTGAAATACTTGAGATTTTTGCTATTTGTGGCTAAAAGATGGAGTATTTTCGGTTCAGTTTCCACGACAGTTCTTTTCTCCATTGTTTAGGCTTAAGCATTGTAGAAGACAGGAAAATAAAATATTAAACGGTTAACGAGATAAAGCCATAGCCATGTGCAACTAAATTCTCGGCCTCAATATACGAGATCAATTTTAAATTGATCTGTAGCCAATCTGGAAAAAAAAATATACGGATTTCCTATATGTATCCTAAATTTTTTCATACATTTTTCGTGTAATATCCACTCCTTCAGTGCGGCCTTAAATTGGTCTAAATAAATTTTCATGAGATATAAAATAATCGTGCTTATTATGTTTTCCGACGGATCGAATCCGTTCGGATTTTAACATTTTTATGAATGAAAAACTCTTTTTTTTTGGTTCACCAAAATTTGATATTTCCAAACGGATTCGATCCGTCGGAATATATAATAGGCACGAATAGTAAATTTTCGGGAGTTCAATTCGTTTGCTTCGCTTATCACATTCATACGACCGCAAAAAAGAGAGTAAAACTTAATTAAATTTACTTAAAACAAAGTACCACAATCCGGAAAGAATTCAAAGTGCTTGGTTCCAGATTCTATTGCTCTCATTCTTCTGAGCTTTAATATGATTAAAAAGCCAAAATCAAGTTAAATAACAACAACAGCAACAACAACAACAACAAAAATGAGAACGTGAACCAAATTACAGCAAACGAAATGAAATTACACCGACGCTTCTATTAATTGAAATTAATTGCCAAAACAAATTAAGAGTTCTTCTCACTATTTTGCCATTAATTTGATCGATTCGTGAAGTGTCGACCTTAACACATCGTCCCGCGCTTCGAATCGAATTGAGTCCAGTCGAGCCAAGTCGAATCGAATCGAATTGAATCGAATAGAGCTGCGATTCATTAGATTTCAATTGAATTTTCATTAGGTTTTTGAAGTGTGACAAACTGATGAACAAAATCTTTCGCCTGCGAAGCAATTTCAGCTCATTTCAACCACTCGAACGGTCGTCACTGACAGGCGCTGACATGACATCATTGACCCAATGATAACCGAGTAGGCGAATTGGCGTACTGCCTTTTCATTCAAAAGGCGCGACACACTGAAAATTCCAAATGGGAGGTCTTCTTTCCGTTCTTTTCTTTCGAGTTCTCCTTTCGTTGCGTTTCGTTTCGTTTCGTTTCGTTTCGTTTATACACCAATATTGTCTGATATAAAGTTTGTTTTACACCATTCATTATTTATACATTTACTGTGAAAGGCCTTTTGTTTCCATTCGATAGATCCGTTCAAACGTAATTAAATTGAATAAAGTGTAGCGATGATGAATGTCAGTACGGCCGGCACTTACGCATTTGCTCTCTCCACTCAGATACTCCCGGGCACTTATGCATGTTTCATTGCTAAGGGACGCAGTCAACTTATTGACACACACAAATTGTCATTCATTTCGATTGAACGGAATTGAAATTGATTCGAACAACAAAAGAATTTTTCATTCAAAGCTTCATTGCGTTCGCTGTGCAGAATGTGAAATTTATATTTTCACCAGAGAATCCAGAGAAAAAAAAAAAACACAGCCAGCAGATAAAATTGTCAAAAGGGCACTTGCATTAAAAATTCGTTATTTAATTAAGTACACTTTTCGTAAAATACTTTCTGTGCATTGTGCTGGCACAAGGAATGAATGGCGATCCTGTTGTACGAATTAATAATTGTGAGAAAAATGCATTGCATCGAGTTAAATTATATGAATTTAATTATATGCCATTTTGAATTTTTATTTCATTATTATCAATTTTTTTTTTTTTTTTTTTTTTTTTTTTTGCTGTTGTGCAAATGAAGAGCACGTCGACAATATCAATGTAATGTCATTAATGTTCGTGCCAATTTTATTGAGAACTTATAAGTTAATACAGTTCTTGCAGGTGCTTGGCTTGGCTACGATCTGTCCTTGTATGTGATTAATAAATTAATGAATTTCACAATTTAATTAAAAGGACTTCGTCCTTTTTGGTTCGGTAATCATCACATTGGTTTGAGAAGTTCAACTTTATCTCATGAAGTTGTGACATAAGTGGCGTATGTGGAACATATTCTGCTTCAATCAATGTGAGTTCATCATCGCTCATACGTCATGTGCAACGGAAATGTATTGAAATTAAGTAGGTCGATACCGATAAAATTATTTCAATATTTAATATAGGCATATATGGAAGGAAAAATTTCGTTCGAAAATCGTCGTTATTTTCTACTAAACGACGTGGTTAAGATTTAAAGGAAATTCGTACACCTATGGGAAATGCCATTGTGTCACACCCGTTACATTGACTTTTTTTAGGCTTTAGCTCATATATATTTCAAAAAAAAAAGGACGAGATTTTCAAGGATTGAAACTTTTGAAAACATGCAACAGTATTTAAGGAATGAAATTATCTATTATTCTCCTCAGAATGGCTGTGACCTGTAGGACGATTTTGCGTGGGATTGTCCATATAATACATACATTCATACATATACAGAAAAAATATTGAAGTTAACCTTTTCGGGTGATTCTGGGATAGCGTAGGGGATGCGTTCTATGCTCTTGATCTCGGGGTCCTTGGTTCGATTCCCGGCACAGGTGAAATGAAGTGTAATGTTCCAAGCCCAGCATTGGTTTTTCTAAAAATCGCATGTTAGGGGCACACGACATAAAAAGACATACATACACTCACACAAACTCGAGAAAAACCCCTCGTGGCATCACAATGGGCCTAAGTGACATCCATTCCAACATACATACATGTTTAACCTTTTCAGCATAAGCAAAAAATATACTAATATTAAAGGAAATGTAGAAAAAAAATTGCATGAAAAGCTTCTAAGTGCTAATTATGAGCCATTTTCCTCAAGAGACACACTCACATTCTCTTGGAGATAATTGATTAAAATGAGTACCTATTGAAAATTGATTTCCTTGCCACAAATATCTCTAAACAACCCCAACGAACAGTAAGCAATAGAAAAAAGGCACCACAATAACACAATAATATTATAATTTATACTTCCTTATGAATTTCTTGTGTGCAATAAAATCGAAAAATGGAAACAATTTTCAATCATTTTATCGCTTTCTCCAACTCAATTTGCACCGTATAAATTATATAGACTTTCGAATTCAAATTTTGTACGTTTCACAATCGATGAAATCATTTTTGCAAATTTTTCAGGTAATAGAAAGACACTCATCTCCATAATCAAGAATCCGCAATCATCATAAACTCATTTACTAAAATGTGCAAAATTTCCATTAATACTTTTTCTGGTTTGAGTTTAATTTTCGAAATTTCTTTGAATGAATTTACATTTTTTATCGCATCTTTTTATAAATGTTGCTCTGGCTATGGCCGTGAAGACAGCGTAATGAACGGGAAAAATTCAATTTATTTATTTATTTTTTTTTTTTTTTCTTCTTCAAGTTGGTGTTTTTCTTCAACATATTTTCTTTCATCTCATTACACGAACGCCACCCCAAACGACATTTATTTTTAATGGTTACTTAAGTAACTGCAATACTGCACAATACTTGGGAAAAAGAATTCCATAAGAGGATGTCAAATTGAGGGCAAGTGGATGCAAATTGCTTGCTTTCGTTGCGTTAAATGGATTTATGAAACAAATTTTGATTGCGCGATTTCATATTGAAATGAAAGCTTAGCAAAAATTTAATAGATTTTAAACGATTTTTCGACAGCCTCTGTGCCGTAGTTGGTTGTGATGCCAACTTACGAAGCGAGAGGCTATGGGTTCAACTCCCAGCTGAGGTCGTTTTTTTTTTTGTTTCTGTTTTTCTTAGGCCCATGTGAGACCTTAGTGTGTCACCCTAAATGGTGGCACCCTCACTAACCCAAACTAATCGTTTTTTCATACATTTTCATTCAAGTTTAAACTTGAATTGATGTTCAGCATCAACTATCATATTTAATTTAATAAATCATATCCTCATTGTTCTACCGTATCTTTTTCTTACAAACCAAAAATAAATCAACAAAAAATATGCTTCAAATTTCTCTTCAAAAATAAATCTATTCTAGTTAAAATCACTCCCGGAATAGCCGAAAATATATAAATTCAAACATTGAATGTGAAAGAAAAAAAAAGAAAAAAAAATTGGTACTTATATACACTCCCGTATCATGAAATCATTTCACGGTCTACCGATCCTTTGCAGTAAATTTTGTGGTGAAACATGTGAGCTACAAATCATTTTACAACTGCCGAGCCACTGGCAATCTGAATGGCATCGCATGAGTTTTTGGAGTATGGCGATACATTACCATTACCTGTTAGCTGAAAAAAAGAGATTTATACCGCAAAAATTTTGACATTTGTCAATTTTCATGAACTGACAGTGAGCGACAGGCACAGTTGTTACGTCTACATCAGATACACGAACCGAGACTTAATAGAAAGCAGCGCGACCCAGACAAACACCCACACACACACAGACTCTCTTGATGCTCGATGCTTGGTGACTTTGGTAGGTCGATTCAATATTGTGCAGTCAGACTACCTATATACACATTGCGAGACAGCATGCACATCGATGTTGCAACGCTATCAAGAGTTGTCATTGTATTTGCCAGCAAATGGTCCCTAAGCTGCCATGATTTTCTCAATGTCAAAATCAGCGGGTGTTGCTTTGCGAAAATCATTTGAATCTGAATGTCTGGAAAGCATTGATTTCGTGCACGCACCATGGACCTTGGGGTGGTAATAGTTAGTGTATACAGTTACATTTGTAAGTTCATGCATTCATGTTCAATCGGCATCTGATGCACTGCAACTCGTGTGCCCACTTGCACCCCAAAATGTCCCTCTCTCTCTCTCTCTCTCTCTCAGACATTTGTTTGCAAGCACTGCAAGCTTCCGCTTTGATTTCCAAATGCTGGAGAATGGAAAAGGCCATTTTGATTATTGTCTCCGTCGTTGCTCACCGTCCGTTTGCCATTGGAACGCTTTCGAATGCGAATTCATTTATCTTATTTGATTTATTGTTGTAATTTTAATTGTAATTATAATCTTATTAGTAAATTATGCTCATTTCGTTCATTCTGTTGCACATTGTGTTGTCCAGGTACCACCCCATGTCGTTCCTTTGTACACATATTTATGTATGTATGTATGACGGCTATATTTTCGCTTTGAAGCTGAGTTGTGTGAAGGCGATATTTTGAGTTGCTTTTGGGCAAGCCTTTAAATAATAAAGGTCAAGAAATACCGAACGATTGTGATTGTAGATGCCTTAAATAATAATATTCATTTTCAGTAAAGATTTGAAGCTTTGAGATTGCTTAAAAATCAATTCGTTTTTGATTCAATTAAAAATGAAAGCGCATTCAATCATTTCGGCTTTCAATAAATTTATATTTAATAGCTTCGATTAAACTAAAAAAACTAAAAAAAAAAAAAAAAAAAAATCTGAACAATTTAAGACTTCCATGTGAGTGATTGATTGAATCGATTGCAATATATTTCAATTTTGCACGCATTGGATTTGACTTTATTGCTTTCTATTTGAATTATTTGAATCAGAAATTGGAAATTTGCGATGCTTATCAATTAATTGATAGCATTTTTTTAAATACTTATTGTTTTTTTAATTAAAAATTTACTTATATACCAAAAGTTTCACCCCCTTATTCATAATCAAAAAACATTGATTAAATTCAGTGTCTGTATGGAAATATGACATTTAAGCAATGTTTTAAATTTAAATTTTATTATTGAATAAGGAGGTTATTGCTTTATTTCTATAAATCATTATAAAAATGCCATATTAGCTTTTGCCTTAAACTGGCACATAGTTCAGTTAGCTACATATGAAAATCGCTTTAAAAATCCTGACTCTTTCCATTATTCCTCTTTCCATTGCATAGAATAAGAAGATTTTCACATGGTACGATAAGGATACAATAACAAATGAGCTCTTCACTGGACGCCTGAGTCTCGTCGATAGTGACGAACATGAAGATTATGGTAAGGCATCTGTTAACCTAACGGCCATACGCGAATCGGACCAAGGCTGGTATCACTGCCAAATCGTTTTCCCCAATCGATCGCCAAGCATACGCAACAATGGAACATTGTATCATCTAACCGTTGAGGGTAAGTTGCAATGAAAGCACGTTTTTATGTTGTTTTTTTTTTTGGTTTTTTTTTTTGTCGAAGTATCAACGGGTTTTAACCTGCATTGCGATAACATCAATGTGGGCACGTTGATGCTTAATGCCTACTGCCTACTGACTACTAACCAAGTATTGCTATTCCCATCCATTGCATTCGTTTGTGTGTTGTGTGTGTGTGTGTGTGTGTGTGTGTGTGTTTGTGTGTGTGCGTGGGTACCTTCAGGTGGCTCGCTCATAAAAATTCCGCCCGTGAATCAAACGATTATGGAGGGACAGACAGCGTTTTTCCATTGTGTCATGAAATATCCTGAAACATCGACGGCCGCATGGCATAAGGATGGCACACCGATGACGAAATACAGGACTTAATACGCCGTGCATATATCGGTCCCGATGGCAGTTTAAGCATTGACCCGACCATGATGAGCGATTTTGGCGAATACGAATGTAAAGTGCGTAACGAGGCAGGTGATGTTCAAACGGCCAAAGCGTTCCTTAATATACAATGTAAGTGATTGACGAAGGCGCTGTCAGTCAGGTCAATTTCCTCCTTGGCGCTCTAAATCTAGTCCCCTAACTCTTTAGATAAGGCCAAAGTTATTTATGCGCCACCCGAAGTCTTTCTGCCAGCCGGGCAGCCTGCCATACTCGATTGTCATTTTCGTGCGAATCCGCCATTGAAAAACTTACGTTGGGATAAAGATGGCCTACTCTTCGATTCGTATAACGTTCCCGTGAGTTGAATAACCAAATAGTCTACCTTTACTTTTGCTAATTTTGCGTATTAGTTTGCGCTATTTCTATTTCTATTTCGATGCCGATGTCGATGTCGATGCTGATTCGTGCAGGGCGTTTTTTACAAAAACAATGGCAGCCTTTATTTCGCCAAAGTTGATGAGAGCCATGCCGGCAGTTATACGTGCACACCTTATAATGACTTAGGGACTGATGGACCATCGCCCGTCATTAGCGTAATTGTATTGCGCCCGCCGATATTTAGCATCACACCGAAATCCATTTACATGCAAAAATTGGGCGAGAATGCTGAATTGCCATGCGAGGCCATCGACCGAGACGGAAACAATCGACCCAACATTGTATGGAATCGGGTACGTATGTATTTATGTATGTAGGTATGCGAGTGTATGGCTCCGAGTGGAGCAAAGAATTTAATGCGAAACTAATCAAGTTAATACGCATCGATTGCTACAATTTTATATGTACATACATACATATACAAATGTGTGTACGTTTGTGTTTATTTTTTTTATTTTTCTTTTTCGATTTTTTATAGAAAGATGGGCAACCGTTGCCCCCAGACCGATATAGTCTTAATGGTGGCAATTTAACTATCAGAAATCTAATCGAATCCGATCGAGGTATGTACGAGTGCTCGGCGACCAACGAAGCGGCAACGATAACCGTTGAAAGCGAATTGATGATTGAGAATGTTGCACCACGCGCACCGCATAATCTGACGGCAAATAGTACGGAAACGGCCATCACAATACGTTGGCAACCAGGTAAGATGAATTATGACTGCGATTGGAGTACCTATGCGGGAGCAATTCATGCGAATAGAATTCAATATAAAATGCAAAGGAATTCCTCTAAACATAACGGACAAGAAGAGTTGAACGGCTTTCCCAGTTAGCAGTTGTCAAATTTGAAAATTAATGAGAGGTCTTAATGTCGCGATGATAAGTGGAAGTTGAATACATTTGAGGTCTTAATGTTGAAGATGAGCAATTTAATTCCTTGTCAAATGTTCGACTGAAACCTCTTCTGTTCTACATATACAGGGTGCTTCGACTGCTATCAATGAAGTCGAACTTATTAGATTTGGTACAGTAAAACTACTTTAATTGTGTGAAAAAATCACTTTTCATTGATTTTTATGCTAAAAAATTTTTTGCATAGCTTTGACCTTGGTCATTGATAGCAGTCTCAACGTTTGTATCCAAGATAAAAATTTTAATGCAGTTCGACAGAGAATTGTCAGACCTTTCTAGGCGTATAAAAATATCTTATACTTTAATGCAGCTTCAAGGGTATTTGAGCCTTCAAAATTAAAATTTTAAAATTCTTTAAACATTTTTTTACTTTGAGAGCCATTTTGGTATGAAAAAGGTCCTATTAACACCCAATTTTTTTATTTTATTCAAAATTCTGGATCGATTTCCTTTAATTTGGTACCCTATATGTCTAATAAATTTTTTGAAAATAAAATGAGAAAATTAAATGACTAAATGAACTTTTTGCTGTATCAAATCTAATAAGTTCGACTTCATTGATAGCAAACGGATAGATGTTCATTTAGATATTTAATTTTCTCATCTTATTTTCAAAAACTTTATTAGACATATAGGGTACCAAATTAAAGGAAATCGATCCAGCATTTTGAATAATATAAAAAATTTGGGTGTTAATCGGACACTTTTTATACCAAAATGGCTTCGAAAGTAAAAAAAAAATTTTAATTTTTTTCAAAATTTTTCACTTAGACCGTTTATTTTTCACTCAATGCATTTAAGGTTTTTTTTTCTACGATGAACCGTTATCGTGGGAGAGTTATTTTTCTCGACATACTGTCTAAAATCTTTTGAGGCCTTATAACTCCTCAGGGGTGCATTTGCGACCAACCGCAACCCCCCTCCTCCCATACGATTTTTTGTTAGTTCTGACCTCCTCTATCAGCTCCCGACCGGTTGACCTTCACAAACGGAACACCCTGTATATTATGCCGCAAAAGGGGTAAAACATTGTACTATTTAGTGCTTCAGGATCTCTTTTGCAAAGACCTCAAAAACTATTCCGCTTGAGAACGTTTGGGGAAACTTAAGCAGTAAATTCTTTTCTTAAATTTATAACTAAAAAAGAGAGTCCAAAAAGACTTTTTTTGGATTCCCTGAAGTGGCATATTCTGTATGACTCTGGAAAAGTAAACCTTGAGATCTCGAAAGTTGCACTTTTTCCATATTTTTCCGTGCCCAAAGAAATAGTTTTCAAAAACTATCCACAATTTTAAAGTGTAGCAATAGTAGTAGTAATAAGTATTTCGACCATGGCATCATTATAAAACAATTACACAAATAATAGGAAAATTTCCATTTTCGGAGCTTTCAAGAAGTCGTTTAAGGCTTTACTCAAATTTACCGCTTCCGTTGTATTATGAAATTTCGTCCGAAAATTTTCAAGGAAAAGGTGAAAATATGAAATTCAGAAAATGGATATTAAATGCGAGAATGGCTCGTAATAATGCGAGTAGTTGGCGGTAATGCATGCGTCAATTTAACAACGTGAAATTCGCAGCGATTTTAGCGATTCACCTTCGGCCAGAGGGTTAGCAGAGCAAAAGCACCATGTGTGTTGATATTTACGACGTCATGCATTCACACACACACATACATATATATATGTACATATGCACAGGTGTATGCGTAGACCAGTTTCAATTTCACATCCGCTCCGCCTCATCATATTTCAAACTCGACGGAACATGAAATTCGAAATTCGTTTTCGCCTCGATTTTGTCAGGAGCAGTTGCACTCTGCGTTGTTTGGCGCACAAAATTTTTAGTTGCCCGAAAATTTATGTTCCTGCCGTCAGTCAAATAGACAATGAATATTTTGTACCTTAATTACGGGTTTTGGTATTTGTCTGTTTTCATTTTTTTCTAAATTTTTAACACAAAAAAGAGGTCGAACTTTTCCAATCAATTGAAGAATGTGCAAGAGAAAAGCTCTGAAATTTTGGTCTAAGGTTTTTGATAAATTTTCAAAATTTTTGGTTTGTTTTTTTAAGTAGAAAGTTTTGTCCCTTTAAACTTATAAGTGACGACGTGTCTCAAAGGGTTAAGCTTATTATAATAATTAAGTGCGATCGCCATTGAGGTCTGACCAAAAAAACATACGCCGTATGCTTAATCCACATTACTCATACGCAGGGCTGTGCATGAGAGCTCCTTGGAGCTGTGAGAGTAAAAACTTGTGTAGCAACACAAAAAGCAGCGACAGAGAAGAGAACGAAAAAATTTCCCAGTTGCAAATAAGGGGAAGTCCTCTACTAAGCGATGCATCACTTGAACTATCCCAAGCACTGTCAATAGGCATTAGTTCTCGTGGCAGTCATTGAGCAGCGAAAAGGTGATGTGTTCAAAGAATAGCGTTTGCTTTTTATCATGGGAAAAGTCGATGATATCCCCTCGCTTAGGAATTTTCAAATGATCAATCCGGAGAGCATAAAATTTGCAACTGGGTTGTCTGTGAGAGAAAATTAACCAATCAGAAAGGGCTTTAGGTAGGTACATTCTAAAAATTGAGAGGAAGCAAAATGTTTTAATCGTAGCATGCTTTGCATAGTTCAAATGAAAAATAAATCGAAGCGAAAAACAACGTATTCAATAGACGGCGCGAATTAATCGCCAAATGCTTGCATATTTCACAGATTTTCAAAAAATTAAAGATTCAGTTGAGCTTTTTAAAAATCCTTTGCTCTGTAGCATTTAATTTGAAGATGAAAAGGCTCAAATGGAACTAAATTCGCTTCAAAGAGATGCCTTGCTTCCTCCTGGTCGAGGCTTAAATCAAAAATATACCACCTTTTTCAATTTTTGGGACAACGTACGCATGTGAGTCAGCGTTCTCTGACATGACTTTTGAAAAAAAAAACGTTCAGAAAATCGTAAACTGATAACCACCTTGAAAATCTTTTGCGTATTAAGACTTTAAGAAATGAAATTGATTTTGACGAACTTATTCAGTTTTCAACATAATTCAGAAAGCTTGTGTTTTGCTGTTTTGTTTTCCACCCTGTCTGCTATTCGCCGCATTCAAGTTGAATTTTTTTTTAAATTTGAAATTTCCTAAAAAAAATTCTCAGTGCAGAGTAAAGCGCAGGCAGCACACACACACAAGCAAAAGCTTCAATGTAGTGGTGCCCAGACCTGCTCATACGCAGTGCGCTAAAAGAAAAAAAAAATGTCAAAAAAATGTCAATGGGTGCCATTTTCTTATTAGCAGCCAATTTGAAAAAAAAGTAATAATGCAGAGGTTAATAATTTTCTAAGTACTTTTACGAGAATGTATCAGCTCTCCCCCACACACGATCGCCCAATTATTTCCTTTGCGTCTGAATACAGCTTCATCGGACTGTCGATTTACTACAACAAAGCATCCTTGCTGCAACACATGCAATCTGTACTTAATATAACAAACAACGGTTCAAAGGACCAATGTCGTCTGAATTGTAATCTCGAAATGCTAAAATTTTCGAATAGAAATTCTCCATTTTCAATGGGCAATTCTGTTTAAATTCCGTAAACAAAGTGTGAAAGTTCAACAGTGCCTATTGCTTCCGAGCTGCAAATAGTCCTTAAGCTCTCTCTCTCTCTCTCTCTCTCTCTATTTCTTGGTGTATTTTCTATTATCCCAATAGGATATTTACGCCCAAATCTAGAGTATACTGTTTGGTATCGCCTGCTGGAGGCGACAGAATGGCGAACACTACGCGTCAAACAAAACAATGTAATGGAAGCGACAATAGAGCACCTGCTGCCTGGACAGGAATATGAATTTATGGTACTAAGCCAGGATAAATACGGCGATGGCATGTTCAGCAAGCCACTTCGATTCTCAACGCAACGTAAGTAACACACACACACATACTCGTACATGCACATTCGCACTCAAACACACATACACACGCACGAGCGAGTATTTTCACATTGCCATTTTGGATTCGCATTTCATAAAATCCCATGGAAAGAATTGAAAAAAAAACGAAAGCCTTGTACGACGCAGCAGCACTGTGACTACATATCTTGTTTAATTTACGCATTTTCACAGCTTCGGAGGAAATGCCCGTCGACGTCGACGTGGATAGACCGGAGCAGCAATTGCATATCGCAACCGACTATTCGAAGTCGCTGGGGCAACGTCTGAGTCCGCCATGGAATTTAAGCGTCATAAAAAATCAACTCGGCTGGCTATTGCATTGGGAGCATCCGAAGCAAGGAATGAATACGTTGCGATACTACACCGTTCGGTGGTGGAAGGAGCCCGAACATCATCTCATCGGAACGGTAGATACTTTCGATAATTTTTACCAACTGCGACATCTCAAGGATGAAACAACATTTCAAGTACAAGTTATTGCTACCGGTGCCGGTGGAGAGCAAGTGCCAAGCGATAAACTGCCTATCGATACTCCTTCGCATCGGAAAGTACGAGCATTGGTCATTGGCGCCACGGTGGGTATACTATTTCTTCTATGCGCGCTCTGTGCTTTTTTATACATGAAAAGAGATTGCCTGAAAAATCTTTTTTCGGGCCGCAACGCATCCGTCAATGACGATTATGACGGCGGCGCTGGTGGTGGTCACGACGACATTGGCAGCCTTGATATAACCAAGGACAGTGGGAAAAGGAACAATACATGAATATACGAAATCGCATGGCAGTTTCATAATTAAATGCATTCCAACCTTGACTTGATTACACGATTGGGAAAATATATGTATACATACATAGATGCGTCGCGCGTTGAATGTCCTTTTTGTGAGATTTCACAATAATGAGCCGATCATCTAGAAGTCCTCTTTCACAGTGCTCCGTTTTAATTCCTTAATCAGAAATTATCAATTTAAACGATAAACAATTGATATTCATAACAGAAATTTTAAAAATTTAACCAAACTAACAGATGCCATACTTTGTTATTAATAAACAAACAAACAAACAAAATCAAATAAAAACATCCGACTGAATTTGAATTTGTCTTTCGATTGGCTTCGCTTTTAAGCAGTGCCGGCCACGGAAGCAAGCTGGAACAACGACAACGTAAGCATTCGTACGTATACAAAATTACTCTCAAATGCGATTCTCATTATGAGAACCAAAGCTGAGACCCAAAAATTAGTTCAGTTGTTTAGAAAACGTGAAGCGAGTCGGACCTGCGACGGATGAGAAAATAACAAATTTGAACTTGCTACACTTCAAAAAAATAAGCGAACTCTCTTGCGAATAGAACTTCTTAATACAGACGTCGATTTTAGGGATCTTCGCAGTAAAAATTGGATCAGTTAAAGATTAATCTTGGAGTGCTCTTTCTGGAACAATGGATTACTCCGCAAATCTCGGAGCTTCATGCATTTTTTAATCTTTTTAAGCATTTCATGTCCTTTTGAGTAAATCTTTTAAGCTCGTAACGGAGGACATAGAGAGTAATAGCACAAAGTGAGTAATCTTTTATATCTCCTGAATGAGCAAAGATGGAGTAATAATATTTAATACTAATTTTAATTACAATATGTGTCGCGAGAGGGTGGCCGAGGAAGAGAGAGGGAAAGAGAGGGAAAGAGAGGGAAAGAGAGGGAAAGAGAGGGAAAGAGAGGGAAAGAGAGGGAAAGAGAGGGAGAGAGAGGGAGAGAGAGGGAGAGAGGGAGAGGGGAGAGAGGGGAGAGAGAGGAGAGAGAGGGAGAGAGGGGAGAGAGAGGAGAGAGAGGGAGAGAGAGGGAGAGAGAGGGAGAGAGAGGGAGAGAGAGGGAGAGAGAGGGAGAAGAGGAGAAGAGGAGAGAGAGGAGAGAGAGAGGGAGAGAAGAGGGAGAGAGAGGAGAGAAGGAGGGAGAGAGGAGACGAGAGGAGAAAGGAGAGAGAGGAGAGAGAGGAGAAGAGGGAGAAAGGAGAAAGGAGAGAGAGGGAGAAGAGGGAGAGAGAGGGAGAGAGAGGGAGAGAGAGGAGGAGAGAGAAGGGAGAGAGAGGGAGAGAGAGGAGAGAGAGAGAGGGAGAAGGGAGAAGGAAGGGAGAGAGAGGAGACAGAGGGAGGAGAGAGAGGAGAGAGAGGGAGACAGACGGAGACAGAGACGGAGACAGAGGGAGACGAGACGAGGAGACAGACGGAGACAGAGGAGACAGACGGAGACAGAGGGAGAGACAGACGGAGACAGACGGAGACAGACGGAGACAGACGGAGACAGACGGAGACAGACGGAGACAGACGGAGACAGACGGAGACAGACGGAGACAGACGGAGACAGACGGAGACAGACGGAGACAGACGGAGACAGACGGAGACAGACGGAGACAGACGGAGACAGACGGAGACAGACGGAGACAGACGGAGACAGACGGAGACAGACGGAGACAGACGGAGACAACGGAGACAGACGGAAACAGACGGAGACAGAGGGAGACAAAGGGAACCAGAGGGAGACAGAGGACGAGAGAGGTAGAGAGGGAGAGAGGCAAAGAGAGGGAGAGAAATTCCTTAACTTAGTAGTTTGCAAATATAATCTAAGGTATGGATTTTTGCAAATAACTTTCTGCAGAGGCAATACGAGGTCCGCCGGATCTGCTAGTAAAAAATTAAATTAAATTAAAAAAAATTACGTGAATTTAGTTCATTCGTAAAGAGGAAGAACAATTTGAACAAAATAATACAAATTTTCGAACATAACGAAAGTCATGCCCATGCTATGTATATAATTCCTACTATTGGACCTTCACTAGATAGCGTCTTTGGCTTCTAATGAAAAATTTAGGTTCTTGTCTATTATAAAATGTGCTGTAGAACATTCTGTGGTGAAGTTCGAGGTGAAATTTCAGTTCGAGAATATTATTATGTACAGGGTGTCCCAAGTTGAGTGTGTCAAACTGAAGGAGGTGATAGTGGGGGTCGAAACGGACCAAAAATTTTATGGGAGTGGGGTCGCAAATGCACCCCTGAGGAGTTACACGCAAAAAACCAAATTTTGTTTTTTTCGCTGGCGCTCCTAGCTTTCAAGCCGTAATTTTAAAATCACGTATGAAATCAAGAGCTCGGCAGTTTTCCTTTAAAACTGCATACCACAATTTTAAATTAATAAATTATTGCTTTGTCTTTTATGGCCATCAAATTCAAAAATAGTGTAATTTTGGCTTTTTAAAATCGGTTTTTTTTTTTGTAAATTAATACAATCGAGTCTCTTTTCGAAAACTTTGAGTTTTTCTCTTCAATTTGATACCATGGTTGCTAAAAAAAAAGTATCACAATCAATGCGAAACTAAGGTTTGAAAATAACACTGTGCTTGAAATTGATTGTCGAAAATAGTAACAAAAGTGGGACCGACTGGTTGACTTTCTTAAAAGTATACTGAGCTCAGATCCATCGGCCTTTTCTCTGGATTGGCGCTCTAATTTAGGAGGAATCTGACTTTGAATTTTGCAGATTCGTCGCTTGAGTCTTGGAATATTTAGAATGCTAATTTGTCCTGAATCGTTATGAATATCGCTTTACTGTCTTCGGGAAAGTTGTAGATATTTCAGCGACCAACAAATTTGCTTCAGACACCAATACAGAAAAATGCAGGCAACCGGTGCTTTCGACAAAAATACAACAAAAAACCCCACTTACCGACGTATACTTAATTTTTATTTTGGGTAGAATACGTATACGCAATTTTTCTTGGATTAATATAAAAATTACGTATACGTCGAATAAGTGGGTTTTTTTTATATTTTGCAAAACATCGGTATTTCAAATAGGCTGTAATTAAAAAAAACAAAAAATCCAGAAAAATTCCCGCCGCCAGAGGGATAGAACCCCGAATCTCACGACGGTCAACTCACGCTTAAACAACTGAGCTATTGAAAACTCCGGAGACGGTTATCAGAATGCGAACTTATACGTCTAAGTGAACGAAAGCGAATTTGATCATAAAAAGTGACTATTTTTCAACTGTTGATTTGACTTCCTTTTCCAGTGCATTTAACGGGAATACAGTTAATTTGACCACTCTTACTTTAACTGTTCTAAGTGGTTGATTTAACAGTTCTTATTTCTCTCGGTGTACAGGGTGTCCCAAGTTGAGTGTGTCAAACTGAAGGAGGTGATAGTGGGGGTCGAAACGGATCCAAAATTTTATGGGAGGGGTGTCGCAAATGCACCCCTGAGGAGTAACACGCAAAAAACCAAATTTTGTTTTTTTCGCTGGCGCTCCTAACTTTCAAGCCGTAATTTCAAAATCACGTATGAAATCAAGAGCTCGGCAGTTTTCCTTTAAAACTGCATACCACAATTTTAAATTATTAAATTTTGCATTGTCTTTTATGGCCATCAAATTCAAAAATAGTGTAATTTTGGCTTTTAAAATCGGTTATTTTTAAATTAATACAATCGAGTCTCTTTTCGAAAACTTTGAGTTTTTCTCTTCAATTTGATACCATGGTTGCTAAAAAAAAAGTATCACAATCAATGCGAAACTAAGGTTTGAAAATAACACTGTGCTTGAAATTGATTGTCGAAAATAGTAACAAAAGTGGGCCCAACTGGGTGACTTTCTTAAAAGTATACTGAGCTCAGATCCATCGGCTTTTCTCTGGATTGGTTCTAGCTTAGGAGGAATCTGACTTTGAATTTCGCAGATTCGTCGCTTGAGTCTTCGAATATTTAGAATGCTAATTTGTCCTGAATCGTTATGAATATCGCTTTACTGTCTTCGGGAAAGTTGTAGATATTTCAGCGACCAACAAATTTGCTTCAGACACCAATACAGAAAAATGCAGGCAACCGGTGCTTTCGACAAAAATACAACAAAAAACCCCACTTATCCGACGTATACTTAATTTTTATTTTGGGTTAGAATACGTATACGCAATTTTTCTTGGATTAATATAAAAATTACGTATACGTCGAATAAGTGGGGTTTTTTGTTATATTTTTGCCGAAAACATCGGTCATTTCAATACTGCAGGGCTGTTACTTCAAATAAATCGAATGCCCATCTAAACTGAAGCACGAGTGCAAAATTTCCAAGTTGAAAATTTTGCTTTCACAGCTGCTAGAAAATCACTATTATCTTAATCATATTTATATTGGCTTTGTTTAGCTCTTCGACGAATGGAATTCCCAAAAAACTAAAAAAGAAACAAACAGAATTGTCTACGCCTACCAACCAAAGTCTTCGAATGTTATTTAAGCCAGTGCTGAGCAATTCAAAAGCACTTTTATTTCGGTTTGCAAGGTAACAAATAAAAATGCTGAAGCAAATGCTTTTGGCTGGTTTAGTCTGGCTTTGTGTGGATCTTGGTAAGGCATAAGTACACTTTCTGGCAAAGGTTATTTTTTTCTCTTTTTTGTTTCCTCTTTAAGCCTTTTCTCAAACGTTCGAGGAACAATGTTTGCAGCTGCACAACCACTACCGGAGACTGCATAACGCAGAGCCCCGTTTCCATAGATCGAGAATATACGAGACAGGCACGGGAATGGGCAGATGTATGTATAATTTTACAAAAAAAATTTATTCAATTCTATGAAACGGTATTTTGCCTCTAGTACCTCGCAAAATGGGGTATGTATCAGCATCGCAAACATCATGGTGCTGGTGAAAATATGTACGGAGGATATAGGTTCCCCACGATTACATGTGACGAAGTAGTTAAATCTTGGTATGATCAAAAATCGAATTATAACTTCACTAGTCCTCCATTCACCGCTAACGATGACATCCGTTACTTCACTCAACTTGTTTGGAAGGGGACTAAATATGTTGGCTGCGCCTATGCTCGATCGTAAGGAACATTCATGACCTTTTCCATGTCCATCGTTTGGAATTTCAGCTCATCCTTTCTTATTTAAAGCGGAAATTATCAGCGCATCTAGTGCAATTATGGCCCTGAGGGCAATATACATGGACAATTTTCACAAAATGTTGAAAGCGATTGAACATTTTGAAAACGTTAAAACTTATTTTCTTATGAAGGCTTCGAGAACAGTAAAGAAATTTAAAGCTCTCGCCGATCCCAAGGTATTTGAAAATAAACTGAAAATGTGCAAAAAATATTTGTTCTTGCATTTATTAAATTACAAGAGGTCAGAAAACTACATACTTATAAGGATAAGGCTCTTGTACCTATGTATACGTTCAAACGATATTTTCGTCAACATTTATTTAATTCCAGCAGCAACAGTGCTTTCCAGCTTTAACTAGCCAAAGAATATAGATTATAAAGAGTTCCGATGGCGCTCTGTGCTCTTCCGCTCCGAAATGAATTCCGAATTCAAGTAACGATCTGTCTGAAAGGTTAGAAATTCTTATGATTGATGATTTATAGCTTGCTTATTACCCTAACGGTCACTTGGCACGGTGGTGCCCTGCATGTCACCATCCTCTCTTTATTTTTGAAAACAGAAAAGAAAACATTAAACATAAATTAAGCGAGTTTTGTCGACTTTGGGATAGGAACCTACCTTTTATTGCACAGTGTCCTTGAAGAATCTTTTGAAAAATCCTTCAAAGTTTGACCTCTTAAAATTGTAATATCTCAAAAACTAAATTAGGTAGAACGATGAAATAAGCGGCTAACGATAACTTATGGAAAAAAAAGTCTACAAAAAATTTCATATTAAACTAAGACAAATTTTTGCAACAAAAGAATATACAAATTAAGTTAATTTTTTTTAGTTTATTCCAGTTTTTCTGACACTTTCTGGTTGTATAATTATGTAATTCGGTGTATTATTTACTTTTAATTAAAGCAAATACATTAAAATCTAAATTTTTCATTCGCTGGCACAATTTAATTGAAAATTTTAATTCTTTCCTTTTTTTTTCTTTCTTTCAGAATTTGTCAACGCAAATGCTAGAGACAGATTCTGTGGACCGATGATCCTGAAAAGGGGAGCAGAGCCAATAAAACAAAAGAAGGACGTTGCCTCTTAAGCTCCAAGGAAATGCGCAGAATGTAATGCATCTCGCCAGGGGCGGACTGGGCCTATGGGCAACCGGGGAAATGCCCGGTAGGCCCCCAGTGCGCCGTGCTTTTTAGCTGTTAGGTTTTTTTTTTTCTTAGGTAACAGGGCCCTATTTTTGAAATGCCCGGTGGGCCCTTCGACCCCCAGTCCGCAATTGCATCTCGCACAAAGTTATCGGCATTACTTAAAGTTAACTTTCAGAATAAGTATAATACAATTTATGTTAGTTTTTTGTCATTATCTTAAATAAATGTGTTGCATGAGCAATTAACAAAGGAACGTCCATGCCAAATTTCAAAGCCCTGGAGCAACTCCTTCTATGTTTTCCAGAAAAATGTATGGAGGTCTCTCTTTGCTAAAGAAATAGATCAAAGACACGACGCGAACGTCAGCGAACAGCTTGTCAAAAGCTTGTGTATTCGCTACGCCTATTTCAGACACCAACTGGCATAGCGAATACACGAACTTTAGTTGTGACATATTTTATACACAAACTAATTTAGCCAACACACCAACTTTTGTGTCTTAGCGAGGCACGTTAGTTTTGATGCGGGTCTGCGCTATGCCAGTTGGTGTCTGAACTATGTTCTTACGTCACGAATATCTTATAGCGAACTTTGAGAGGGCGTAGCACAAAAAGTAGGCGTGGCAGCGTTACGAAGTTAAACTTTTCCAACTCAGGGGCACAACAGAAAGCTAAATTCCGAATTTGTGGACCGCATACGCGTTCAAGCGCTTAACCTCCATACATTTCTTGGTAAATCATAGAAGGAGTTACCCTAGGGTCTTGAAATTTGGCATGGATGCTTCTATCTCTAGATCTAAGAGATTCCCAAAAAATTTTCGAAATCGAACCACCCCAGCCCCCTCAAACAGAAAACGGGTTTTTCTAAAATCCACAATTTTGAACCCATGGGACATTCGGAATTTAGATTACTTTTGTGCCCCAGAGTTGGAAAAGTTCAAGTTCGTAACGCTGCCACGCCTACTTTTTGTGCTACGCCCTCTTAAAGTCCTTTATCAGATATTCGTGACGTAAGAGCAGACTTAAGACGCGAACGTGAAAAAGCTTGTCAACAGCTTGTGTATTCGCTATGCTAGTTGTTTGAGTTTTAGCTATGCATGTTATCTGAACTAGGTTCATACGTCACGAATTAGTGACAGAGGTCTTTGAGTGGGCGTAGCACAAAAAGTAGGCGTGGCAGAGTTACGAAGTTGAACTTTTCCGACTTTGGGGCACCACATTAAGCTAAATTCCGAATGTCGGTTCCGTTGGGTCAAAATTGTGGATTTTAGAAAAACCCGTTTTCTGTTTGAGGGGGTTGGGGTGGTTCGATTTCAAAATGTTTTTGGGAATCTCTTAATTCTAGAGATTGAAACGTCCATGCCAAATTTCAAGACCCTAGGGTAACTCCTTCTATGATTTACCAATAAATGTATGGAGGTTAAGCGCTTGAACTCCATACATTTCTTGGTAAATCATAGAAGGAGTTACCCTAGGGTCTTGAAATTTGGCATGGACGTTTCACTCTCTAGATCTAAGAGATTCCCAAAAACATTTTGAAATCGAACCACCCCAACAGGCTATACGAAGGCTATACGAAGGCTATACGAAGGCTATTACGAAGGCTTAACGAAGGCTATACGAAAGGCTATACGAAGGCTAACGAAGGCTAACGAAGGCTAAAGAAGGCCTTACGAAAGGGTAACACGAAGGCTAACGAAGGCTAAACGAAGGCTAACGAAGGCCATACGAAGGCTATACGAAGGCTATACGGAAGGCTATACAAGGCTATACGAAGGGTATACGAAGGCTATACGAAGGCTATACGAAGGCTAACGAAGGCTTATACGAAGGGCTATACGAAGGCTATACGAAGGCTATACGAAGGCAACGAAGGGTACACGAAGGGTTCACGAAGGCTAACGAAGGCTAACGAAGGCTTACGAAGGCTAACGAAGGCTATACGAAGGCTATACGAAGGCTAAACAAGGCTATACAAAGGCTATACGAAGGCTATACGAAGGCTATAACGAAGGCTATACGAAGGCTATACGAAGGCTATAACGAAGGCTTACGAAGGCCTATACGAAGGCTATACGAAGGCTATACGAAAGGTATACGAAGGCTATACGAAGGGTAAACGAAGGCTTAAGAAGGCAACAATACATTTAAGGTCAAAAAGGCATTCGGGCCTCAAGGCAAAAGAAGGCTAAAAGGCTTACAAAGGGCTCCACAAGGCTACCGGGCAACCGAAAGGCTCCGAAGGAACGGTTTTCAAGGTTCGGCCTAACGAACCCTATTCAAAACTATAAAGGAGTACCAATTCGAAGGCTATACGAAGGCTATACGAAGGCTAACAAAGGCTAACAAAGGCTAACGAAGGCTTACGAAGGCTATACGAAAGGCTTACGAAGGCTAAACGAAGGCTTTACGAAGGCTATACGAAGGCTTACGAAGGCTATACGAAGGCTATACGAAGGCTAAACGAAGGCTATACGAAGGCTATACGAAGGCTATACGAAGGGTAAACACGAAAGCTAAACAAGGCTATACGAAGGCTATACGAAGGCTAAC
Source organism: Chlorops oryzae (assembly GCA_020466095.1). Classification (NCBI taxonomy): domain Eukaryota; kingdom Metazoa; phylum Arthropoda; class Insecta; order Diptera; family Chloropidae; genus Chlorops; species Chlorops oryzae. Next base: position 106,208,970 of record CM035807.1, read on the forward strand.
GAAGGCTTACGAAGGCCTAACGAAGGCTATACGAAGGCTATACCGAAGGCTATACGAAGGCTATACGAAGGCTATAAGAAGGCTATACGAAGGCTATACGAAGGCTTAACGAAGGCTTAAACCAAAACTTTAGAAAAAGGCTAATTCAAAAAGGTATAAAAGGTAAATACGGGCTACACGAAGGGCCTTACCGGAAAGGCTAAATAACGGGAAGGCCTAATTACAAAAACTAATAAAGAAGGCTATTCGAAGGCTAATACGAAGGCTATAACGAAGGCTATACGAAGGCTATACGAAGGCTATACGAAGGCTATACGAAGGCTATACGAAGGCTATACGAAGGCTATACGAAGGCTATACGAAAGGCTATACGAAGGCTATACGAAGGCTATACGAAAGGCTTAACGAAGGCTATACAAGGCTATACGAAGGTAACGAAGGGTAACGAAGGCTATTACGAAGGCTATAACGAAGGCTATACGAAGGCTATACGAAGGCTATACGAAGGGCTATACGAAAGGGTAACGAAGGCTAACGAAGGCTATACGAAGGCTATACGAAGGCTATACGAAGGCTATACCGAAGGCTATACGAAGGCATTACGAAGGCTATTACGAAGGCTATACGAAGGCCATACGAAGGCTATACGAAGGCCTATACGAAGGCTATACGAAGGTAACGAAGGGTAACGAAGGCTAACGAAGGCTTATACGAAGGCTAACGAAGGCTAACGAAGGCTATACGAAGGCTATACGAAGGCTATACGAAGGCTATACAAGGCAATTACGAAGGTAACGAAGGCTAACGGAAGGCTATAAGAAGGCTATACGAAGGCTATACGAAGGCTATACAAGGCTATACGAAAGGCTTTACAAGGCTATACGAAGGCTATACGAAGGGTAACGAAGGCTTAACGAAGGCTATACGAAGGCTATACGAAGGCTATACGAAAGGCTATACGAAGGCTATACGAAGGCTATACGAAGGCTATACGAAGGCCATACGAAGGTATACAAAGGCTAACGAAGGCTAACGAAGGCTAACGAAGGCTATACGAAGGCAACGAAGGCTATACGAAGGCTATACGAAGGCTATACGAAGGCTATACGAAAGGCTATACGAAGGCTATACGAAGGCCTAACGAAGGCTATACGAAGGCAATACGAAGGCTATAACGAAGGCCTATACGAAGGCTATACGAAGGCTATACGAAGGCCTATACGAAGGGTAAAGAAGGCTATACGAAGGCTATACGAAGGCTAAGAAATGCCTAATACCGAAGGCCAAACGAAAGGCTAACGAAGGCTTAACGAAGGCTATACGAAGGCTAACCGAAGGCTTACGAAGGCTAACGAAGGCCATACGAAGGCTATACGAAGGCTATTACAAGGCTATACGAAGGCTATAAACGAAGGCTATACGAAGGCTATACGGAAGGCTATAAGAAGGCTTTACGAAGGCTATACGAAGGCTATCGAAGGCTATACGAAAGGCTTTACGAAGGCTAACGAAGGCTATACGAAGGGTAACACGAAGGCTAACGAAGGCTAACGAAGGCTATACGAAGGCTAACGAAAGCTATACGAAGGCTATACGAAGGCTAACGAAGGCTATACGAAGGCTATACGAAAGGCTATACGAAGGCTATACAAGGCTATACCGAAGGCTTATACGAAGGCTATACGAAGGCTATACGAATATACGAAGGCTATAAACGAAAGGTATACGAAGGCTAATACGAAGGCTATACGAAGGGCTATACGAAGGCTATACGAAGGCTAACGAAGGCTTAAATATACGAAGGCTATACGAAGGCTATACGAAGGCTATACGAAGGCCATACGAAGGCTATACGAAGGCTATACGAAGGCTATACGAAGGCTATAACGAAGGTAAACGAAGGCTAATACGAAGGCTAATAACGAAGGCTATAAACGAAAGGCTATACGAAGGCTATACGAAGGCTATACGAAAGGCTAATACGAAGGCTATACGAAGGCTATACGAAGGCTAAATACCAAAACTTTAATTTACAAAAGGCTAATTCAAAAGGATAAACGGGAAAAGGGCTATAACGAAGGGGGTTCAACCAAAGGCTCCGAAGGCCATTCGAAGGCCTAATTTAAACAAAAAGGGCTAATACGAAGGCTATACAAAAAGGCTATACGAAGGCTATACAAAGGCTATACAAAAGGCTATACGAAGGCTATACGAAGGCTATACGAAGGCTATACGAAGGCTATACGAAGGCTTACGAAGGCTTTACGAAAGGCTATACGAAGGCTATACGAAGGCTATACAAAGGCTAACGAAGGCTATACGAAGGCTATACGAAGGCCATACGAAGGCTAACGAAGGCTAACGAAGGCTAATACGAAGGCACGAAGGTAAACGAAGGCTATACGAAGGCTATAACAAGGCTATACGAAGGCTATACGAAGGCTATACGAAGGCCATACGAAAGGCTATAAGAAGGCTATTTAACGAAGGCTATACGAAGGTAACGAAGGGTAACGAAGGCTAACGAAGGCTATACGAAGGCTATAAAACGAAGGCTTAACGAAGGCTATACGAAGGCTATACGAAGGCTATAAGAAGGCTATACGAAGGCTATACGAAGGCTTATAAAGGGAAGGTCACGAAGGCTAACGAAGGCTATACAAGGCTATACGAAGGCTATAGAAGGCTATACGAAGGCTAAACGAAGGCTATACGAAACTATACGAAGGCTATACGAAGGCTATACGAAAGGCTAAACGAAGGCTATACGAAGGCTATACGAAGGCTATACGAAGGCTATACAAAGGCTATACGAAGGCATACGAAGGCTATACCGAAGGCTATACGAAGGCTATACGAAGGCTTTACCGAAGGCCTATACGAAAGGCTATACGAAGGTATACGAAGGCTAACGAAGGCTATACGAAGGCTAACGAAGGCTATACGAAGGCTATACGAAGGCTATACGAAGGCTATACGAAGGCTATACGAAGGCCATACGAAGGCTATACGAAGGCTATACGAAGGCTAACAAGGGTAACGAAGGCTAACGAAGGCTATACGAAGGCTATACGAAGGCTATACGAAGGTTTAAACGAAGGCTATACGAAGGGCATACGAAGGTATACGAAGGGCCTATACGGAAGGCCATACGAAGGCTATACGAAGGCTAACGAAGGCTATACCGAAGGCTATACGAAGGCTATACGAAGGCTATACGAAGGTTATACGAAACTATACGAAGGCTATACGAAGGCTATACGAAGGCTATACGAAAGGCTATACGAAGGCTATACGAAGGCTATACGAAGGCTATACGAAGGCTATACGAAGGCTATACGAAAGGCTATACGAAGGCTATAAACGAAGGCTATACGAAAGGCTATACGAAGGCTAAACGAAGGCTATACGAAGGCTATACGAAAGGCTATACAAGGCTATACGAAGGCTATAAAATACGAAGGCTATACGAAGGCTATACGAAGGCTATACGAAGGGTACACGAAGGCTATACGAAGGCTATACGAAGGCAAACGAAGGCTATACGAAGGCCAATACGAAGGCTAACGAAGGCTATACGAAGGCTATACGAAGGCTATACGAAGGTTAAACGAAGGGATACGGAAGGGTTACGAAGGCTAACGAAGGCTAAACGAAGGCTATACGAAGCTAACGAAGGCTATACGAAGGCTATACGAAGGCTATACGAAGGCTATACGAAGGCCATACGAAGGGCCTAAACCGAAGGCTTACGAAGGCTATACGAAGGCTATACGAAGGCTATACGAAGGCTAAACGAAGGCTATACGAAACTATACGAAGGCTATAAACGAAGGCTATACGAAGGCTATACGAAAGGCTATACGAAGGCTATACGAAGGCTATAACGAAGGCTATACAAAGGCTAACGAAGGCTATAACCGAAGGCTATACGAAGGTAAAACGAAGGCTTACGAAGGCTATACGAAGGCTATACGAAGGGTAACGAAGGCTAACGAAGGCTATACGAAAGGCTATACGAAGGCTATAACAAGGCTATACGAAGGCTATACGAAGGTATAAAAAGGCAAAAGGCTATACGAAGGCTATACGAAGGCTATACGAAGGCTATACGAAGGCCCTTATACGAAGGCTATACCGAAGGCTATACGAAGGCTATACGAAGGCTAAACGAAGGCTATACGAAGGCTATACGAAGGCTATACGAAGGCTATACGAAGGCTATACGAAGGCTATACGAAGGCTAAACGAAGGCTATACGAAGGCTATACGAAGGCTAAACGAAGGCTATACGAAGGCTATACGAAGGCTATACGAAGGCTATACGAAGGCTTTACGAAGGCCATACGAAGGCTATACGAAGGCTATACGAAGGCTATACGAAGGCTATACGAAGGCTAAACGAAAGGCTAAACGAAGGCTATACGAAGGCTATACGAAGGCTATACGAAGGCTATACGAAGGCTATACGAAGGCTATACGAAGGCTATACGAAGGCTATACGAAGGCTATACGAAGGCAAAACGAAGGCTATACGAAGGCTATACGAAGGCTATACGAAGGCTATACGAAGGCTATACGAAGGCTTACAAGGCTTACGAAGGCTATAACGAAGGCTATACAAAGGCTATACGAAGGCTTTACGAAACTATACGAAGGGCCTATAACGAAGGCTATACGAAGGCTATACGAAGGCTAACGAAGGCTATACGAAGGCTATACGAAGGCTATACGAAGGCTTATACAAGGCTAAACGA